>DWJN01000802.1:0-21052 GCA_018248895.1 Carystus phorcus
AATCCCACATAACCATGTGTCGCTCCCACGACACTGGGTACCTTTTGAAGGTTTCCCCCTCGACAACAAAAAAAAAAGGGCTAAAATTTATGAGATATATTTATGTTGGTGTTAGGGTCGGGTTTGTTAGTGATGTTATCTTGTCCATGCGGCCCCACCGTAAGAATCCTATGTCAAAGCGTGTAATAAAAAAAATAATAACAACAAAAATACACGTTTCACGCACGACGCTACGGAGTTTGATTTATTTTAGGGTCAGGTCGGTTACTTTACTCGTAGATGTGTTGACATTGTAAAGGAGGTTAAATATAAAAGGAATCATTTGCCAACTGAATTAACAAGCTATGTTTTTGTAGTTTCAAAAGAATATTTTTCGACTGAATGTGATTTAATCAATATAAACCATAGTATTTATACAATCATAATTAAATAGCGATAGCGATTTATTATTTCAATAAGTATTTAAGCGATTACGTAAGCTGAAACTTATTTAAGAACATGAGGTCACGTTTGACCCCAATGTTGTGATAGAAAGTGAAGAAGTTGTTTTCGCGTCCAGCTTGAACACTTTCATTTCGTACTTCAAGCGTACACTAAACTTGACACAAGTATTGGTGCTGCCCATGATATTCTCCCCAATCCCATGTCGGCAAACCGGAGCGTCGTTACAGGCGACAGAAGCTAAACTGTTCGGTGGTAACGTTTCGCGTAACAATTATATCACCAATACCCATAATAAGTCATTTATATCAATAATGATATTATTATTTTTTCGTGAAGATTAACTGGCTAGCAGTAGCGTTGATGTTACAAGAAACCTGTATAATGTGTTTATCACACAATAAAGAATCAGTATAGCATCAGATCTTGGTGGATAATTTTCACATCGCCACCTTACTTGCGTCAGTTAGCAGGCGAGTGGTCTTGTTCCGACGGGAGTTTATCAGTACTTCTTCTTTCTTGTATTCTTTTTTGGCGGACAACGTATCGGTGATCCCTTTTATGTCGCTGGTTGTAAGGGTGGCGGTGACCATTAACTTACCATTGCGTTGCTCGTCTGCTCTGTAAGTTTGAATAAATGAAAAGCTACATTCATGTCCTTCATCTATACTTTATACTAATATATAAAGCTAAAGAGTTTGTTTGTATGTTTTTATTTGTTTGTTTGTTTGATCGATTGACTGTTTGAACGAGCTAATCTTAGGAACTACTGGACCGATTCGAACAATTCTTTTAGTGTAGTTCAGATAAGATAAGAAGGAGAGAAGCAGCAATAAAGAATTCTGCGAAATCGAAAAAATTTTGAGCTTTTGTCGCGTGCGCTGAGTAAACGGTGAAAGTTACTCAAAAATCATGTGTTACAATATTGTTCACTTCTAAAAGTCTTAAATAAAAGTCCGCGACGGCATGTCTATTTTTTAAGGTTAACCCACTATAACTATTTTTATATTTATCAAAAAACATAGTTCTAAAATAATAATTTATATGGCAAAACAACGTTTGCTGGGGTGAGCTAGTTTATTATAATAATAATAATAATAACTTTTTATTTCGAGTAACTACATGACTCATATGTTGTGATGTTGACCATGATGCGTAATTATACATGGATTAAAATGAAATCAATGTTTGTGAATAAAATAAGGCAGATCATTGTGCTCGTTCAATATACACACAATCTACTCCACATTATTCCACAAATAAGGCCCGCCGTTACGTTACGTATATAATTATGCACATTATGTTAAGTAGTTGTTTCTAATAAATATTCTTCCATGTTGTCCGTCGCGTCACTTGCGAAAGTATTATAGCATATCCCCAGTGAGAAAACCTTGCGAAACTAAAACAATAGTCTGAAGGTATCAAACACTCGATCTCACAGTTGAAAACATACAAGTCTTTTTCTCACAATTATTTTTGGGTTTCACTACTTCCTCGATATTGCTTCATCGTGATAAACACACATCGTATGTAAATCACATAAATAAAATAGACTTGAATGTGTTCGATAAGTCATATTATTGAAGAATATCAATGACTATCTTTGCTTAGTATCTTTACTTTGCTTAAAATCATTAATTTTGTGTATACCGGGTTCTTTATCTTAAGAGGTGTTGTCGAATGTATCTCAAATGTTTAGCACGACCTTGTCACTCTACTTTTTACGAGACATCTGGGTTAACGTAACAAATTATGAAACTGTTGAATCGACGCAGAAACTGGTGCATTTTTTATAATATTGAGAGTAAAAAATCTCTAAATGTTTATTAGATAATAGTATATAAGAAATAGCATAAATTCGTATTGGAAAGTGGTTTAGATTATTGTTATTATGCGGATCTATTTATGGCTTTCAATAATATCGGCCTACTATGTTTAGTTAAAGAATTGCTTAAACTGAATGACAGTCCTAAGGACCCTTGTTAATTAATATTATATACATTGTTTCAGAGCTTGACGAATTTAAATCGTTAGAAGCATCAAGAATAAAAAGGGAAGGTGTTCCAGAAAACAGAGGTGAGTGTTAACAATAATTGTACTCTATAAAACTGTATATTATTTGGCTATGCCTGTATCTTGTTCTTTAAACAAGTTCACAACAAATTCTTCCTTCGATCTATTATTTCTTACCTATATTGCTAATAACTTTACAATTGTATTTAGCTCACTTGTTTTGAATGTTACAATTCTTATATTATTCTATATAACTTTCACAAATCTTTTAACCACAGACTAAAAAATCTATAGACCGAGCCGTTCTGAACAATTGCGACGAATTGTGTGCGGACCATTTTACGTACGTCGGGTGTAAGACGGCCGTGCGACTTTACACACAGCCTTAGCAAAAATGTTACAAACGTTACACTTAAATGCTTAAAAGTTGTTTTTATGTTAAATTATAATTATCTTTCTGTCGTTAGTATAATACATGTATTATTATGTAGACAAGGATACTATGTACATGTAGTATCCTTTCTTTTGGTTATTTTGGTTATATGAAATAATACGTTTGTTAAAAAATATTCATTAAAAGAAATTAATCAAAATAATTGTAATAAATATAATTATGAATAGATACCTCATGAAACACACACTTGCATTAAGATATACAATTTTTATGCATCTATATTATGTTGGTATAATTTCGATGATAATGCAATGTTGAGATATAATAAATTATCATCAATATATAATGTAATAACACAATAAGAACATCGCTTTTTTCATCGGTTAGTCCCATTTAAGCGCGAAATTATCGATCTTGCTAAAATCGCGCTTTATCTTATTATTATGTTATTTAATGTAATAGAACGAGTATCACGTTATAACTAATTACAATTAATTGAACTATAACATATATTAAAATCTCACTTATAGTTGAAGCATTTCCATAAAAGAGGGTGAAAATCTCCTTAAGCTTTAGCTAGCAACATTATTACAATTATGTCAAGAATTTGCGTTTCGAGAAATTATACGAAATATTTTTATTTTGTTTATTAAACAAAGAATATGTACGTTACTTATTTATGAAAAATAATATTTATAAAGAGTTTTTTCTAAATATTAATTGTTTCTGCAATAGTTTTTTGATACACAAAGCCATTGTGATACAATGATTGTTTTTACAATGCGACGTCATATGTTGTTGCTCGCCCGCGGCAGACTGGAGAGCGGCTGTCTGCGTTTTGCCGATTTGTCTTCATATTACATTCTGAATTGTTCGGAACAGTTTGCTCAGTCTATAGTATTTTTAAGTCTGTGCTTTTAACAAATTATTACTGAATGACTTATCTATTGTGTAGTGAAAGTAACGCAGGTTGATGTTTTGTCGTGTGGAACCTTTGTAATCGATAGTCTTTAACTTAAAATATACATAAATACGTATAAAAATATATTTTTATGAACAAACATGAAAATCATCGACTTGGTTACTATGAGTAGTACATGTAGTGCTAACTGCCCTACAAAAGTCTTATATCTTATCTATATGTATGTTATTGTATTGTATCATTAATTGTATGTTTTTCTTTCTCTTTCAAATTTAATCCCCGGGTCGTGGTCAACATCCAAACTCAACCGGACTTTGTAAAATATTACGCACCTCTTACGTATCCCTTCCATGACTTCCTGTGACTTTGACAACCACTGAATGACATAGACCTGACAGTTCTGCTTATCAACGACCAGAAACGAAACGATTACAATACGAAGATCGGGAGATATCATAGTGTAAAACCTCTTATCGGCCTTTTAACATCCACTGCAAGAACATTCATTCAAGATGGAGTGACAACAGAGTTTGCTACGCAAATTTTGGGGACGACCTTGGATAACGGTCGAATATACGCACAACTTCTTACTAAATCTTCCCTTGTACTGTATAATAAACCTTCGAATGCAGAAGACGCCTTTATAGTTCAGCCTACTCGCATACATTCAGTGTTTGATGGTCAGTGGAATGTTAAACAGGATTTAGGGATTATTGATCCAGACAAATTTGTTCTTAAGAACACTGATTATATTGCTCCGAGTAGCAAAATGGAAATAGTTTATGCAAGTAAACCGGCACAAGAAAGTTTAAAATTTTGGAATCCCCCTTCTTCACCTGAGAGTCACATTGATAATCAAATTCTGGAAGAGCCTACGGGCCGGAGAGTACAAGCGTATAATGAGATTCCGAAATATGAGGCGTATAATTATTTAGATGGTCCAGCTCCAGAAGCTGATAAAAATTTTGTTGTTCAACCTTCTATTTTAGATATTAATAATGTTAATAATCTACATCGTCAAAGTAAAGCGTACGTATCGAATCTTGATACTATTGAATCGGAAACCCCTGTGTTAGCAGACAAATTTAATGATTCGAATATTGTTAAGGTTAAACCTAGTTATGATTTACCGACATTTACTATTAAGAACGAGTTTTCACCAATATTTTATTATATTGATAATGTTGAATCACATCGTTCTCCTCAACAGACATCACAGCAAACTAAACTCCCTAAAAAGTTGTTTGGGCAAAAAAGTGAGCCAAGGCCTAAAAAAACGTTTACATATGCTGGTTTTGCAGATTTTACAACAGTTGTCGGTGATACAGTTATTATTTTTACCCCAAATACAGAAACAGTTCGTCCCCAAAATCCAAACGAAGTTAACGTTTTTCCCTCAGCTAAGCCTGTGGATAAACTTGCAACAAAAGTCACTTTTCTCTCTGCTGATATACCAATGGTTACTTCTACCTACAAAGCCCATGAAATTACTTTAGCTTCCGAAACACCTTCATTTGAAGAAGAAGTTACAGAAAAAATTCAAGAAAGTGATGAAATGTACAAAAAAGCTGTATATAATATTGATGACAGAGTTCCTGATTCTGTAAGTCTGCAATACAATAATGGATTTGATTTTAATGTGGACGTTATTCAGCCATCAGAACCTGCGTTTACCACTACTGAAAGTACTCGCATGACGGAAGATTTAGAAGTTGTACCTATTAAAGAGTATAACTCAGAAGCAACCGAACCATTAACTACATTGATGCCATCTTCTACTCATGTAGAAATCTCTCCTGAGTCCGCTATAACAGAAAGTAATGTAGGTCAGATTTTTACGGATTCTGAAGAAGAAACTGAGAATACAGCGGCTGAAGTAACAGAAAAAATAGAAGAAGAAGAAGAAGAGCAAGAAGAAAATGTCCAGGCTGATGAACCTGAAATAGTACCTACTACTGAAAGTGGACACAGCGAAGAATCTTTTGAAGATATTGAAACTACTACTGAAGGTCAACATGAAAACCATAATGAAGATTTACAATGTAACAACGGTTTTCAAACCCAATCTACTATGACTACTGAATATAAAACATTAACCTATTTAACTACTTATTTCATTCCTTTGGAAAGTACTGGGACCACTACATCTGTTAAATCAGACGTTGTTATTGAAAATAATGTCGGATATCTTACAAATGTTGTTTGTAAGACTAATATTAATATTGAGCCAACAGCTGTTGTCTCCGTTGAGGTTAATGAATCTCATCATGAAATCTTTGAATTACCAGAATTACTTTCTGAAAGTGGAACTACTCCGTCTCTACAAATTGAAGAGACTACTGATGATCCTAGAAAATCTACTCCTTCCCTTAGCAGAGTAACAGAATCCCCAAGTCAAAGTGATAAATTACCTGATATTCAGTCTAATGAAAAATCACCAACTGAAGATCCAAAACCTATTGCAGAAACAACAGAACGTGTATCAGCGAGTCGTAGTCACGTGGAAGTATCCGTTAGTACTGAACACACGCCAACTGATTCACTTAGTTCTGAGGAAGTAGAAGAAGATATAAAGGCACATGAAAATGAGATTGATCTTATTTACAAGACTCTTTATACAACTTACACATATTTCACAACATTTTTTGGAGACCAAACATCTAGTGTAGCTAGCCACAAATCAGTTGTAACCAACATTATAACCTCAACTGTAGATTTATCTAAACTAGATCCATCTTTATTAGGTGTTTTTAATGAAGATGAAATAGCTCCAACCAACGTTGGAATAGGCCGACCCACGGAGTCTTTTGCTATCAATAGTATTATAGATTTGGTAAAGAATAAAGACGTTATTGAATCCGTAGAGATCGGTGAAAATTACAATTCTCAAACTCCAACTCCATCGTTAGGTGATGACGTTATTGCTAGTATTAAACCAGATGCAGTGAAAACATACTTTACAACTTATACGTTTTTCACAACAATATATGTAGGGGCAGATGCTAATGTATGTAGTAGAAGTGAAGTTTATACTAACTACGTTGGGCCTGATGAACTCATACCTACAAAGGCTAATCCTTTGGTTGTTGAAAATACTAGAGCTCAATTTGATTTTAGAAATTGCAAGCAAGTAAAGAGAGAATCACCTGAAAACCTAAAAGAAAATTCCTCGGAAGAAAGTATAGTTTCAACTGAAGAAAAAAATGATCAGTCTAATGAAGATAAGAAGGACATCTTAAATCCATCTCCTATTGAGGTAGATATGTTATTTAGTATAGAATCAAATCCTTTAGTTTCAGAAAATTCGTACGTAACTGATGTTAAATCTTCATCATCGAAGGGTGAAACAAAATACATTGACAATAATAATATATTAGATGATCAAATTAGCTCGGAAAGTAATATTGACGAAATTCTACCTTCGCCTACACTTTTATTACAAACAAGTTATACTACTTTCACATATTTTACCACAATGTATATTGGCAAAGACTCCAGTAATGTAAAAAGTAGATTAGAAACTATTACAAACGTTGTAACTGAAACAATAACACCGAAATCTGAACCTGAAGAGGAAAATAATTTGCCTATTACTTACTACACAACTTTTACTTATTGGACTACTTTATATAAAGACAAATCAACAACAATTACTAGCCGAGAAGAAATAGTTTCTAATATTGTTACTCCTTCAATACAATCAATTCCAACAGTTAGCCCTATTGATACTACCCCTATAGACGTCGAGAGCGTTTTGCCACCTAAAGAACTAGAGGTCCAATTAAAGCCTTCATTAGTTGATGACGGTTTAGAGCAAGATGACGGTAAAGCAACATTTTACACAACCTACACGTACTTTACCACGTTTTATGCAGGTAACACATCGCAAATTCGGAGTAGCTTAGAGACTGTTACTAATATTGTTGATAATACTAAAGTAGTCGAAGATAACCAACTGGGTCGAAAAGTGCCCCTTGGAGTAGTCGATAAAAACTTAATTCAAGATAATAGTGATAAACCTTACATTGAACCTTCGGTGGTAAAAGAGGCAATAACACCAACTAAGATTCCCGATGTTTCTATTATAGGTTCTACAGTTTTACTGGGAACGTATATTGATAATTTATTTGCTGAAGTGACACCTGAAAAACCTAGTACGCCAGCTTCTGATTCAGAGAAAAAAATATTATACTCTCAAGTAGCTGTTATATCTGGCGATTCTACTGTAGTAACAAACGATAATAACACACTCAATGATAACACCTCTGCAACAACTACAACAACATCAACCACAGAGGGATCAATTATAAGTCCTACTCCGGAAGTGATTGAAAGTTCTGTAGCAGAACTAGAAGTTACGACAGAACCTAAGTTTGAATCAGAAGAAGATGACGATGAAACAAATCCAAGAAAAAGAGGTCGTCTCACATTCACAACCAAAAAGCCGTCATTTACTCCTGTTATTATACCTTTTGCGTCACGAAATAGACCAACTTTCAGCCCAAAACGCGTTCCTTTATTAAGTAGTGCAACAACAATAACAAGGCCTGATTTTACACCAACTATAACCGCTACTCCAACACTGAAATCGGTTAGACCATCTGGAGGCTTTGGAGGTGGTAGAAAACAGCCCGCTCTGCCTAGCCCTTCCAGCGCTGGTCGTAGATTTGCTGGCCGTGGAAGTTCTTCTATTACGCCATCTGGGAATATTCCATTTGCATCAAGATCTGGCGGTGGCTTCATTAGAGGTAGTATTCAGCCTACATCCAGAAGAAGTGGATTTAGATCAAGTTCTGTGCGAAGTAACAGCTTGGATTACGCAAGCAGATCAGCAGTTCCAAGAATTAGGCCTACAGCTTCATCTAGGTTAAGAGGTGGTAGACAGTCATCATCTATTTTATATTCACCTGCCGATCAGAATGAATTTGAAACGTCAGCAACACTACAAGAGGAAAACGCTACGGAGCCATTAGAAGATGCTACAGAATTTCCTTCAAAGACGACAAATAACCCATTGTTTAAGTTTAGAAGGCCACCGGTAGCTAGACAGCCAGGTACAGCTATAACTCCTCGGTCGACTACGCCCTCCGTTCGGAGAAATGTGGCACCTCGAGGTCGAGTAACAACAACCACTCGAAGAACTACGACACGAACAACTTCTAATCCTTTGTTGTCTTTAAGAAGACAAAGACCCAATGCTTTGTTCCCCAGAAGAAATCTGTTCAGGCAACCCGAACCTGAACCTGAGCAAGAACTAAATGAAGATGATCTGAAAGAAGAAAGTGAAGAACTTTTAGACGAAGAAGAAGAATTTGAAGTTGACAACGATTATGATTCATCGGATAGGAAAGAACAGCAAGTACCTACACCAGCTACTCAACCTCCTAAAAAAAATACAGTTCAAATAAGACCATTTGCTTTTAAACGACGTTCCAAACGTCAAGTCGATTATGGTAATAGGAAATATACCAATTTTCGTAGACCTGGAACAAAAGTAGCTAGTACACGTCGTCCTGATCCTGAACCAGAAACTGAGCCTCCAGCGCCTTCTACTCCAAAACAGAGACCTGGCAGCAGAAAATCGGGTAATACACGTGGAAATACTAGAACCACTACTGATGCTGCACCAAAATCATCAGGCAGACAACCGTTTATTGTTCGTGGTGCGAGCAGTTCTAAAACTACAACAACATCTGCTCCAGCCTACCGACGAAGCAAGTCTAGGCCTTCATCACGAACTACTACTATTTCTTCCAGACCCAAAGCGCCCCGTCTTGTAAATAAAAATTCACAATCGGACAGAACCAGATCAAGTTCATCTCGTTCAACAGGAAGATCACGAACGAGGACAACCACGAGTAGAGCATCCAGTAGACAAAGAAGTTCTTTCGAAAATTTGAGTGGAGAAAGGTACAACAGTCACAACAATATATTAAATGATGGCAAAATCACCATAACTCATCAATTACCTATAGAAGTTACAATTCCAGTTGTTAATGGAAAAATAACTGAGTACAAAAACGTGTTAACGGCCAAACCCAGCATTGAAACTTTATTACTAAATCAAGTGTCAACATCGATTGGACCTCTTGGTAATCATCAATTAGTACTTGCGTCAGAATCTACTGAATTGGGAGAAAATGGTGTCACTAAGGTGACGAAATTTGTTTTGCATGATACACCAACTACTACAGTTATTTTCACTCCTACAACGATACGTGGTCGTAAAACTTCTTATTCGCATGTGCTTCCTAGTACTGTTTATAATGTAGAAGCCGTTGTTCAAACAGTTTCCCCAGAGTTAAATGCAAATGTTCCATTAGCGAATTTGTTACTTTCACAACTTCTACTTGGAAATCAACAGCCTGCCATAAATCCTTTACTTGCTTTACAAGGGCAAGGATTATTACCTCAACAACCAGTAGTACAAACGCCAGTTACCGAGTACAAAACTCGAACTACTTCTTATGTCACAACGGTTACTGATGCTAGAGAGACAGTTTTACCGATAACCTTTAGAGGTAAAGCCATATTAACTACTATAGTGGATCCCACTACAAATGTAATAACAGCCACGGAATATATCACAGACACTGTGGTTACCACTCCAACAGTTTTAGCACCACCACCACAATTTAACTCATTACTCCTTCCTTTATTACTTCAGCAGCAACAACAACAGCAACAGGCTCTTTCTTTACAAACTACAAATCCATTACTAGGTCTTGCTCAACCAGATTTGAATTTTATTCCAAACAATTTATTGTCAAATAATAACTTGAATAATGATATTTATAGCAACAGTCCTAAACCCAATATATTATCAGACTTAAATAGTAACGAAGACTTTTCTGAAGATGTTGCTAATAGTGAGGAGGATTCACCTCCTCCTCCACCAACGCCAACGCGTGGAAGAAACAGGCAGAAAGTTGCTAAGGCATCACCACCGCAACCCCCTAAACATACCAGTGTAGTTACTATATACGTATCAGGTAAACATCCTGGAGAGTTCAGTACAGTTTTGTCTACTGTTGTAACAGATGACACACAAACCGTTAGAAAGCGTGAAGCTATTTATTACGAAGATGTGAAAATTTTGCCATCAATATTACCAACTTTAGATGAACTTACTGGTTCTCAGGCTGAGAATGTCCTAGAAAATTTGGCTACTTTTGATGCAAATAAATATTTAACAAATTCTAAAGGGGACTCTCAGGTTGAAACTCAAAGCTTAGAAAGTATAGTAGGTAGTTTAAGTGACCATATTAGATATGATGCGTCACCGACGTATATTGTAAAATTGGAAAGGCCATCAGCAATTAGACATAACGAACCAAGCTCAGTGGATGATGTCTCATGAAACCTAAACAACTTTTAGGTGTATAAAGTAAAATAAAGAACTAGTTATTTATTTACAATGTATCATAGTAAGTTAAGTACGAATAGTGCCTTATAGTTTTAATGATTCTAGTAGTAAGAATAAAATACTCTTTGAACACGACTCGGTGTACTTGTATGTTATTTTAATTTGTAAGATCACCAAAAATGTGTTTCTTATGTTACCAGACTTGAATTGTACAATAATGGAAACTTTATTACGTAATTAATTGTTTTTTTTTCACTGCCTAAGAAAAACGTGTGAAATTATAGATTAAAAATTTTATTATAGTTACTTTGTGTAATACTTGTATTTCTCCTGCTTGCAACTGTAAATTGCGGAATACGACTTAAAATGTTAAATAATAAAAAATAAGAATTACTTGTTGTTTAATTTTAGCGATTTCTCAAATTGAATACCTAGTTTTAAACGTTAGTAAAATATTTTTTCTAATCTAAATAAATGAGTATTATTAATTAATTTCTTAATTGAATACTCAAATAATTATGTCGAAAATCAGCAATAACAAATTTCTATTACAATATATTAAAATATATTTTATTTATCCCAAATATTTGTTGTCGATGTAACTTTTAATATATAAATTATAATCTATATAACATACTGTGACTTTTACTGACGCTATCAACTCACCCTGACTAAATGTAGCATTACTTGTCAAATAATATGACTTCAAGATGACTTCAAGAATCCCAAGTTCCAAAAAATGGATGCTTCCAACCCCACTCCCGCGTCTTCCAACTGCCTTGGAAAGGTGAGTTTGTGATTTTTTTACTTGTAGATATTTAAAAACTGTAGAGTCAAAGCGGAAAGAATGAGATGCTACTAATCATAAAAATAATTTATAGTTTTTAATATTTATTGCAAACTTCGTTTTATATTCTGTTATATGTAATAGCAGTAACGAAATGCACCAAATAACAGTCTATGTAAATATAATATTTTAGAAGCAGCCAAACTGTATTAGATTATATAGTTTCTATTCTTAAACAAAATATACCTTTTACTTTACTACGGAATATAATGCCCTAATTATAAAATTACTCTCTTTGTAAAAAATGTATGAAGTTTTGGCTGCTTCACGTATTGAAGTTATATTATTTCGGAGTTAACAACTGAATATAAAGACGTAGACAGATGACAACTTGAAACGATATATCGCCTCTTTACTAGAGCAACGTGACATCGCATCAAAAGCTTTTTTATTGTTTGACATTCAAAACCGCGACGTCGCATTTTAATTTCTACAAAAACCCGGTATTTTTAATTTAATCGTTTTGCGACGGTAAAATTATCAATATTTCAGAATTTATCAATTTGTTTGAAATTGTTCGCCTCTAAAGTTGTGGTTTTAAAAATATCACGTTATTCTTGTAAAGAGGCGATATGTATAAAACACAAAACAAACTGACATTATTTTTTTTATTTTGCCTTCTCATAAATATGAAGCTTACGATTCGTTTATAGGTATTATATCGGTTTATAAAGAGAAGGTTATAGTTCCACGAGTAAATTAAACTAGGTTTTCATCTGTCTTATGTTGAATAAAAAAAGGCTATTAGAATTACTAATTATTGCACGTAGTTATTATTTTAAGCAGGCGTAGTAATTGCTTTAAATGGAATATGTATGCCAAGTCTGTGCGAGGTAAGTGGATTTTTGTATTTGATGAACTTATATGAATATGAATTTCAATTAATATAAAGAACTGCTATTATCATAAAATATAGCAAGGAATTTTTATATTTCTTATTAAAATCAATAATAAATTGTATTTCCATTTTTTAATATTTATTGTTTTGTTTTTATGTTAATTTTGTACATTGTTTGTAGTGAAGGTTAATAATATTTTATGATATTAAGTTCTTTCTCGAAACTAACAACATTATTTACATTTTCAGCTTTTAATACAAATTCCATTATATATGATAATACTCCTTGGAGACCAGGAAGAGTTATAGAAGAGCGTGACTCTGAAGACGATGAGAGAAAACTTAAAAATTTAGCCACAAGAATAATGTCTAATGGAGTTGAAGTTTTAGTAAAAGACAAAAGTGCCGATGGAAAACAGGAACAGGTATTTATTTATCAAAACGATAAAATAAGATTTCAAATTATGACATAAGATTTATCTTATAAGTTTAAAAATTTTATTTAACGTAATAATTTAGGGTATCCTACATTTGCAGATAGATGTTTGTGTGTATACGCATAAATTTTTTCTCTCTTATCTATTTGATTTTTTCTCAGCGAACACTTAAGCTAATGCATATTACTTCACCGAAACCATCGCACTATCAAGCAAGCTCGCCATCACAGCCTACAAAATCATTGCTATCATCTGCTGTCGCAACTGTTGTAAATCATCAGCAAATGAGAACCATGTTTCCATTACAACAACTAATGAGACATAATTACATCATCAAGACATGTATGACCACATTTACATATTTGACAACAGTAGTTCAGAATAAACGGAGTGCTGTTTCCACATTTGAAACTATTGTATCTGTTATTACAACCGAGTCGTTAACAAATATTTACGCTCCTGATGTTACACCACATTTGAATCCTACTAAAGTAAGATTTTATTGTATTTGGAACCCTTACATAAATATACAACATACCCTGGGTTCCAATGGTTGCATATGTAGCACTTGTAAATATTATCCCTTATCATTACCACACTTACACATAATACCCCAACATACTTACAATAAATATCCGAGTAAGAGATTATTTCCTTGACTACATACCTATATTAATTATTCTTTGATTTTGCTCTTAAATATGTATATACATATATGACATGATTGCGGAACTTTATGCTTTTCAGACAAAATTTATGGAGGTCAAAACTATTCAACCATCTGCACACAACAATATATTTGCTAGTAGTATACCTAAAATTGATAAAAGAATAGATAATCATGAAGAGGATATTTATGACATTATTCAGCCATCGGAAGTAAATCATGCTTCTTGTACGACAACGTCATGTTCTTGCAGCCATACTAAAACAGAAGACTTACTAACCCAGACTACACATACTCCGGATTCTTCTACAGCTACAGATAAATATAGCATAAAAACTAAGTATGGTTCATCAAATCTTAAACCTACTATCAAAGAATCTTTTAATACAAAAACTCAGTATTACCCGTATGATTATGAAAATATCTCACACGCGACTCCAACGGATAAAGTAGTTGAAAAATATACAGAAGTTATAAATGATTACTCTGATGAAAAGGACGTGAACTCAGTGGATCAAAGTGAATTGTTGACTAACGAACAAGCTCCTACGCCCACAAAAAATAATAAATTAGTAAATAACAAGGTACCTGATAGACATAAATTCGAGAAAGTTCAGAAACCTAATAAAAATAAGCTTGTAGTAGCTGAGTTACTAAAACTTGGGTCTTTAGGTATAAAAGGACTGTCGCAATTAGCTCCTGTCTTAGAAAAAATGACTGGTGGTTTCATAAAAAGACAAGAAACTGAAAAACTTACAACAACGACCCCAAAAACCGAGATTACTTTGACACCATATAAAGTAAATAAAAGAGTAGACAGTGGTGTTGAATCAAAACAAAATAACTTTCCAATTTACATACCTGTGGATGAATTAGAAACGTCTGAATCACAAATAGCTTTTACAAATGCAACATTTCATCAAAATATTGCATGGGCTGCGGAATATAAGCAGCCAAAAGCTCATATTGTATTGCCTAAAATAGTTCATGAAAGTCCCCTGGTAAATGGGGGTATACCCATTAGCCCTGGAGAAATAATACGAGCTAATTCTGATGTAATTGTGGGAAAACCAGCTGTTGGAGGACCACTTACATTAGCAGCAAGTGGCATAAAATTGCAAAACCCTGTAAACCCTCCTCCTATTGACAGTTACATGGCAAATGACGAACAATACGTAGTTAAAGAAAAACCTCCGCGAAATATTCAAACACTAATAGATGTTAAAGTTGACGATTCTTTCGATTTAAGACCGCCTAATATACCTAATATGAAACAAAAACCATTGAGGACTATATCTAGGCCAGGATTTGGACAGCCAATCTCTGCAGTAAATGGCAAAATTCGTACTCATATACCTGCATATCATAACGAAAATGATAACTTAATGAAAACAGAGATGGTTAAAAACACTTATATAGGTAATCACGGTAGACCGCTATTTTTGGATTACATACCTTCTTTGGTTAAGCCTTCAAATAGTATATCAATAGCACATCACGTTGATTTTCGTCCTTCTAGAAATGAAGATTCTAGCAACGAAGAAATAGCTGACAATAGTCCTAGTTCTTCTGAGATGATAGACTTACGATTACGAACAGATGGTGAATTTGTATTAACTCCTAATACAGAATCAGTGAATAAGCCCTTCTTGGTGGATATTCAGCCATCAAGGGTTGCAAATGTATTGATTCCTCATGGCAGTTCTACGGCTCTAGTTTTTGCTGGTTCATCCGAACCTCACAAAACTGGTGATTATATTGATGATCCATTACCATATCCTGAACCAGGTTATTTTGGTAGTTTTAGCATAGATGCACCTCAAATGACTAACGTCCATAATGTGGCCCCAAACAACAAAAACAATTTTGTTCTGAATTCCAACACTCAAGCTCCTAAACATAATTTATTGCCGATTTATAAAGATACAAACATAAGAAATGAGATGAAAACAAAATGGAACAATAACAACAACAAAAATCCAATGGATCTGAATAAAGTACCACCTCCTACCAGTAATCAAGCAACCCACGTTAAAATAGGCCCACAAATCATTTTATACAACCCTGACGTTTATAACAGTGATTTTGAGAAATATAACAAACATCCTAGTAAATTAGTTTCTGGTGGCAAATACAAAGATGGAAAAGAAATCATTGATAAAGAGTACGAAAATTATTTATCTGTACCACCCCCTCCTCCTCCTGCTCCAAAGAGGCAGTTCCATCTAGAAACCCACAAGGATAATAGTAAACCATACAATCAACGTCCCATAATTCACACAAAACCTATTCAAGATATGAAAGTGTTTTTAAATGTGGAACATCCGATAACAGATAATGTAAATAAAGCTCAAAAGCCACCAAAGGTCACATCAGAAATTTATTTTGCGTCGCCAATGCCTAACACCCAACCTACATCTACTTATACAGTTCAGATGCCACAATCACCCACAATATTTTCTTCTAATAAAGGTAGTGAAATACAGACATACAAAACACATAATAACAACCAGTACCAGAATTCATTTTCAGTGGTTTCATCACCTAAATTTGGTAATAAAACAATTAATGATTTTACAGCCAAAGATAGTACCTACAGTGTGACATTAAACACGGCTACAAATATAGGAAGCAATGGGGACCAGAGACAAGTAATTGGTTCAAGTTTAGCAGTGCCTGTTCCTTCTTATACACAAAGTGAAGTATTAAATGCGAATATTCCAATTGGTACAAATTTTGCTATTACGGTTGAAGATAATTCAGAAAAAAATGATAATTACAATATTATTGGCAGTAGAAATTCGACGATTATAAACGAAAGCCATAGTCAGGTTCCATATAAAATTGAAAACAATGAATGGAATAAAACAACAAATTTACAAAATATTTCCAACGTCGAACGTGATAATTATAGTGCAAGTAATGAACATAATTCAAACAAATACAAAAAGCAAGTAATTACATCGTCAATAATTAAACAGCCGTCTTTGAATAGTCATGCTAATTTCCCAATGATAAATGACCAAATAACAAATGGAAACCAATTAGATATTAAACCAGTAATAGAATATGTAAACAATGCAAAAACAGGTGATCAAAGAAGGCCAGGTAAACTTGTACCGAATATACCAACCAATTCTCATGGATGGTATTCAATGGTGTTGAATGAAAACAATTTGAAGAAAATAAACAATATTATGGTGGAATCAACAACACAAAAAATTATTCCATTAACTTATAATTATAAAAAGGACCTTATTCCAAATTTCGGTGAAAAAGTTAGTAATGCTGGTAAACCTCCCACTGACTTTTGGGGTGAGACTGGTACACCTATTGTAAATAACTTTAACATTGGCAAACCATTTACAAAAACAAACACAACTTTGTTAAGTGTTTCACATATTGCAAGTAGACCAAATTATATTAATTTTGACGTACAACAAGCAGCGTACGATATACCAATCAGGGATAACAGCGATGAAACTACAACGGTTAAAACAGTATTAACTAAGAATGATAATGTCAAGCCGGTATATGAAAATTCTGAAGAGATATACGACGGCAGTGATGAGGTTCCAAACGAAGGTGAAATTGATGGTGAAGTCAGCTCTGAATCTATAAAAGTTCCAATTATTAGTGGGACAAGTGAGAATGGTAATAATTCTAAATATGCGAATAAAGTGCTTTCGCGACCAGTTGGAATATTTACTCTTACTAAGGATGCTGGTGATAAAAGAACTAATGAAAGCACTCTTTCTTTTGATTCTGGTACCCAAACAGAAAAACCATTTAGATCGTATAACAAAACAAATTTCCAAACTAATTCACTTAAACCTATTTTCGATAATAGTTTATATACGAAACCCAGACCATTCACAACAAATTCTTTACCTTTAGACCATCAATTACACCAACCGCATTGGCAAATAAATCAGATGATGGAAAATTCAACGAATATATCATATGAAGAAAGTCTGAATTTAAATATAGGCGAAGAAATGAGTTCAGCATCTGTGACTAATTTTGACAATAAATATGAAAAATCTCATAGGCAGGTTGTTCCTGTTTATTCTAATAATTCTAGTGTCGCAAATGAATCCAATATTATAACATCTATTGTACATATAAAAGATAAAAAGCCGCTTATACTCGACATTCCTGAAAAATCAACTCTACCTACATTTACTATTGTCGGTAATTCCGAGGTGAACCAGCCATCCAGCGTAATTATAGACTTATCTCCGCCACCACCGACTTTAGATTATAGCTTTAAACCATCAACAAATGATGAACTGATCATGGGTATGAGTCCTCCTCCTCCCCAAGCACCTTCAATTGTAAGGCTTCCTCCAAGAACTGTACAAACTCCAAGGCCTATCATATCAATTCGTACACCATCCCCATACAGAACTCTGCCTCCAAGAACTCTTCCCCCAAGAATAACAACACAGCGTCCTTTGAGGAAACCGGTCATCAAGGATGAAGTTTCAACCTACAGGCCAACATTTGACATAATAAATAAAATAAAACGACCTAGTTTTAATCGCGATCACCCATCATCACAGTTATTGCCACCGCCAATGGAAATTCCATCTAAAGTGGTAAGTCCTCTTGTAGATGCATCTCTTACAAGAATATCGCTGTCAAATGTCGTATTTCCTACTCCCATTTCAACGGGATGGCTTACTTCATCTGGGTTTGACTTCTCGTCAAGTTTTCATTTTACACCTACATCTGTTTATTATCACGAGGCAGAATCTTCTGAGACTCCAGATTTATATGAAACAGTTTATCCTGAAACTTCATCAGAAAACATTAATAACGATATCAATGTGACTTCGACTGAGAATATTATTGACGTAACTACTCTGAAGCCATTAGGGGAACAATATCAATTTAATGAAGATGTAACTGAACCAACTAAAGTTACCCCACTTTTAGACCATAAAGAAACTAGCTCAGTATCAAGCCATGAAGAAATAATAAGTGATAAAGTTAAGATAATTCCAGTTAGCAACAAGAATAGAACTCGTAAGCCATATCCTATTCGAACTGAAGAAAGAAAACCCATTACAAGTAAGTTTAAATTACCTACAAAACCTACATCAGTTATTAAACCCAGTAGAACTTTATCTCGCCCGGAGGTGTCATCAAGATTGACATCAATTAAAAAAATAGTAAGACCAATACCGACAAGGACGCCCCTTCAACCTATTAATATTATTGAAAGCTCTGAATTTCCGATGGAAGAAGAATTTATTAAACCTACAGAGGTCTTGAAACACAGTGAGATCCCTACAATATTGCAGCCTGAAAGTCCATCCGTCGTAGAGAAGACCGTAACTTCAACATTGACTATCAAATATTTAGAAAAAACGACTCCAGTTGTATCATCCGTATATCATTCTAAAAATGAAGCAAAGATTTCTGATGAAATACAACCAACTAAAACGGAATTTAAGACTACCGTAGTTACCCATACTAAGACGCTCTCTGAACCCCCAAAAACAGTTTCAAGTATCGGTTACGTTAATTTAACTCATACATTAACTGTGACACACACAGAAACCAGTTTAATCAGTAAATCAGAAGGTGCAATCACACAAACTTTAGTTCTAACAAATACTCAAACATCTACAGTGGTTGATGTAATAACAGAAATATATACTCAAGTGCAACCTACAACTATTGTAGAAACTGTAACAAAACATGTCCCTGTACCTCAAGTTGAGCCAAGTATAGTTCAAGAAGTGTCAACAAAGACAAGTTTCCCTCTTGATGATATTTCGATGTCATCGGAAGAAGTTAATAATTTTATTATTAAGGATACCGAGACAACAGAAAATATTCAGAAAATAGAAACTGATAGTGAAAATGACAGTGATACTTTCTTTGTTGTTATGAACAAATCCCAAAATGGTGGAAAATCTCCTCCAATTAGTACTGACATTGATACTGGAGATTACGATGGAATAACAAGGAATGAGCAAGTGAATAGCAATGGAGTATCACAAGTACTATTTGGGGAAATTTTACTTGCTGGAACACCTTATTTAGAAACAACAAATGTAATAAATCCAACAGGTGAGTCTGAAAAAATAAACCATATTTTATTGATAACTGAAAGTTTTTTACTTATTTTAAAATGTATATTTAAGGAGTCGGTTACGGCAAGGGGTGTCAACCAGATTGTAAAGCGTCAAGGAACGAGCGTTGTCAGCGAATAGATGGTATTATGAAATGCGTTTGCCGTCCAGGATTTGCAAGAATGTTCCCTGACAGGCCTTGCAAACGTAAGTACTAAGTATTTTTGTAAGTTCCTTATAACAAAAATCTAGAAAAATTTGCATTTCTTATTTGTATTGCAGCTACATACACATACTCGGTGAAATTAGCTCTGGGATCTCAAGGTGATGAGCGCCTTCAATTTCATGAAAAATTATCGGATAATTCAAGTAAAGAGTACCATGAATTGGCAGTCGCTACCCATGAGGGTATCAACAGGATGGTCATGCAATCCGATCTCCGAGATGTTTATCATGGCGTGCATATTACTGGTTTCCAACCTATCGAGATAAAAATGGGCAGTGGAGAGGTATATCAAGGAGTAATGAATGATTTCTATGTGCAGGTGAGCATCATTTCTACATCACAGTCCCACATATTGTGGTAACTACTTTACTCCTTTGCAAGATTGTATGCGTCATATGGTATAGCCATAAGAAAGATTGCTTCAACATAAATCACGCTTGCATGTCAGAAATGTGTATCATAGTATGTCCTTTTTATAACAAGTTTAGCTCAAAGTTAATTAAAAAAAAAATTGAACTAACGACTAAGGTCGCAGCAAAGGAAAAAGGTCCTTTATAAATTATAAAAAATCAAACAAGATTCTTATTACTTACCCAAAAATTTGTAGAAAGTGCTAGTTACTCCTGAATCCTTTTACATTTTATCATATTTTATTTATTGGAACAAACAATACTTTCAGTTATCCGATAACGCACACGAGAGCCGTCTTAAGGAAGTTATAGAAAAATATCTAAGAAATAATAACTTCAGTCTTGGAGGTACAGACGTTCACGCCGCTGGAGAGTTAGTAGAAAAATTAGACGTCAGTGGTAAGC
>DWJN01000803.1:0-21031 GCA_018248895.1 Carystus phorcus
AAAAAAAATAATAATAACGCCACACACTCATAGCCCCACACTAGGATACCCTGTGTCGTGGGTGCCATGGACAACACGGAATGACAATTACACACACCCAGACCGAGAACAGAAATTTAAACTCATCATTCAAATTTCCGCCTCGCTGGTTAATCGAACCCAGGGCCCTTAGAACGGCGGTCCGGCATTGTGTCCATTACGCCATGCGGGTCGTCTTACGTTTAAACCGTAAAGTGTTTACTGCAGTTGTTTATTCGGAAAATATTTATTTATTTATTAGTTGCACCAACAAGGTTAACATTAACGATTTCTAAATTAACAATAGTTACAAAGTTTTAGATTAAATGCCACCTCAATTACAGGCGACAACAAAGTTTCCAAATGGCAACAGTCAAATACAAGATTATCAAAGTTTTTACTTAGTGATTATAAAACTAAAAGTACATCACAAACATGCAGTCTCAATTAATTTAAAATATAAAAGTTTTAATAAAGTACAATAACGTATCAAATTAATTAATTGGTTCAAATTCATTGTATACGTATAATTTTAAAGATTTAAAAGGTACAGTCACGTTCATTAAGTAAAGCAAATTCATGAAATAAAATGATTATTGTAAAATTTGTATATAGTCTTGATCATAAAAGCAAAAAATAAATAATTATAAAAGTTAAATAATTAAAATGAACTACGCTTATCATTTTTACAATTAACCAAAATTTATTATTTAATTATAGTTTAATTAAGATTACGTTAAAATCCTTAAATATCGTGTGTATTGTATGTGTATTTGTTTATCAACAACAGTTCTTAATTCATTCGTGTCGATATTATCATCTTGAAGACGCAGGGAAATATAGTAATGATGAATAATGGGCATGTATTCGAAATCATAACCACGCTTCTTGTACAAGCGCAAGTTGCGGAGATAAATGTAAGCAACATGAACGGAAATGGTGACAGTTAAAGAGACGAATCAGTTAAGTGAGCGAAGTTAATTAAATGAGAATTCCCCCGAAGACCTTCACGAAGGCCGACAAACAGGTTCTGAAATCATACTCGACATATAACTGTAGTTATTCGTTGAGGTGATACATTAAATTAAACGAGCTTAAGCAGTACGCACTAACTGCGCGCAATTAGTTTAATATTTATGTTTTATGTTCACGGTTATATGTTTCACGGTATTTTTTTTTTATTTTACAGAATTACCTGGAGCTTGAGAATGTCCACGAATTATTCGAAACTTAAATGTTGATGTGTCTATAAAAATGTTTAGAAGCTGGAGTTTGCAATTACATTATGATGTTCTTAGATTATTTACCTATCTGTATGTGATTGTGTGTAAATGTAATGTTTAATCTTGGAAAGAAATAAGCAATTTGAAATCGGAGTTAAGATATTCAAATATGCTTAGCAGATAAATAATGTTACAAAACTAACTGTAGATTGTAAATCAAATGAAAACTAATAACAAGGCTAACCACAATATCTTTGAGGGACTAAAACGCAAAAAAATGACATGTAATTTTTTTGTTGGCAAATCTACACCCGAAATTATTTCAAACCAACGTTTGATGATCAAATAAACATGTCAAAGTGACGTTAGTTCACAATTATATGGGCTTTATCAGTCAAGACTATATCACCGCTTACAATCAAGTGTGGACTGTAGTCTAGTATTAAGTTATATTTAAAAAAATCTTACATTCAACTTAATAACTCGTTCACATCAATATCGAATACTCGTATATTCTGAGATGCTGAAGAAAATAAATTGTACCTTGTACACGGTTAACAGAATATAAAAGCAATTGCAGTGCACCATAGTTGTTACAGTTACATCAATTAAACTGGTCTAGCGGTCTATGTATTGCGTACCTTACTGCAAAAACTGTAGCAGATGTTCTCGTACTAAACTACCATCTTGGGCAATCAATGTTTCCGTTACGTAAGGGTGATTCGAGTCATTACATCTCATCAGCTCCAAATGATATATGCGCTTATTTTATAATGCAAAAATACTGTTTTGATCGTCTACTATTCGTTTTATAAACTGAAATTACTCTTGGGTAACTATGTTCTTATTGTGTATTATTTGTAACATAAGGATTGAGGTGGAACACATTTCTACATAGCTATTCGTCGTCAATATAAGACTTTAAAACAAGTACCTCATGACTGACTCATGACATACTATAATGCAGTGTGAGCTCCAGTGCAGTAAGATTCGGATAGCTTGTATTTTGTGGTCGTCGAAATGCCCTCAGTTGATTGAAATAAAAGTAGACCTCATGTCTCTCTTACGCATTCATTCACAGACTTAAGGTTAAGGATACTTTTGTCGAAACTCCTTAAGTCTCTGTAATTTGTCTTCTGGTCGAAAGGTCTTCCTGTGGTCTTATTTACTATACACCAATAGTGGCTAAGTGAGTGGTAACATAGTAACAAACAAGCCGTTGAAATCCAAAGAAGATTTGTCTGTCATTATAAATAGTGAAATACTACTACGAAAAATAGAAGATTTTCTTTGTATAGATTTTATAATTTGTTATACTCGTATAGCTATTGCATTTAATGAAGCAACATATCGCATTCATTAATTGTATTCTAAAATTCAATGTAAACATATCGACAGAAAAACACATCAGAGATCCTACAAGAATCAGTTTTGATGGGAAGCTCAAAACCTTGAAATCATAATTTTGTTAACCCAGTTCTAAATGAGCCTATTGTCGTATTTGTCGATCGTATTGTTAAGTGTACATAGGTTTTGGCTTGGTTCAAGTACTGACACGGACGATTCGATTGCCCATTGTCGGAGTGCACTCCTCGGACCATTGATAGTGCAACCTCCACGGCAAGGTCGCGTTCGATACAACACTATTAACCCAATAACGCGACCAACATTGTATTTACACGTACGTAATGCCGAAAGTATATGGTACATTATTACGTCAACCTTCTCCTTTTATATGTTGTGTTTATCTGTAGTTGAATTTTGAATCTATCATGTCCCATGTCCAATTTAAAAAATTTTTTTCATTAGTTAATTGAGTATAGGATATCATACAGTTTTATATGTACTTAAAATACAAAATAGTACGAGTACCTATAGTGAAATAAAAAATTTGGTATAAATGGATCTTGTCAATATTCAAAGATCAAAAAAATTGTAAAAATCTGTTATCAAATAGAGGAGAAAACAACTTGACCTGTTTGGTTATAATAGCGGATGATAAAAGATAATAGCGGATCTGGCAGATGTTGTTCTGCAACAGGTAAAAACATTTTCTATCGGATCAAATTGTAAATCGAAACTTGTCTCGAATCCACGAAAACATGCAACAAAAGTTTCATCAAAATCTGTCCAACTAATAGGTTGGCAACTAAGTTATTGCCGCTTTTGTCGATAGATTCATTCTACACCTAACCTATAATTTTATTAGTAAAGGCTAGACACTTTACGAATGGGGAATTTTTACACTGCCAGAACGATAGAAAAAGGTTATCCACAAGAACGGACATTATCTAAAAATCTAAATGATCAAAGTTATATTTTTAAACAAAATTCTGAATTTCCCGTATTTGAAATCGGCAATGACTTAGTTTGGGATGAGTTCAATGACATACACACGAACAGAAGAATTATATAATAAACATTAAAACACGAAGAGAAAACTTTGTACCTCTTTTTAAGAATAATATACTCAAGTAGGCCTGTGAGATTTGGCATTAAGTTTATATGGTGAAATGCAGAAAGTTAAATTTTGTTTCACAAACTTGAAGAAAAATGAAACGTTTACGTTTGTATTCTCAATGTGAAATAACCCTTTGATCGCAAGAATTACGGTCGGATTTCGAGCGCACGACGGTAGTCAATTATTATTAATTTATTTTGTCAACAAATTGTTCACAGTCATTGACTAAACGCATTTATGAATGATATGATTGAATTTGTATTTGAACATGATTGTTTCAATTATTATTTACAACATTGCTGTCAGTGGCCACAGACTTTTCATGATTTGTCCCTATACGGCGATTAAACTTGATTGTTCATGTATACAGGGCCAAACCAAGGTCGTATCCGATGGTTCTTAATAATTGCGAGGTCTTGGTGAGATTATGTAAATTCCAACTGCCTTGATGAGGCTGCGGAAAATCACTATCATTCTGTAGGGTTTCTTTATAACGAAAGATCAGCTTTATTATTCGTTCTCCGACCGACACGTATAAAACATTTCGTGTAGAAGGAACTAGCTGGTAATATAAAATGTCCTAATGGCTTATATTACTGTCACGATTTAAGAAGATGGTACAAAGTAACTCAGCAAGAGTTCCTTGAAGCCACAAATTCATTTGTCCAGGTTGAACACGCAAGCAGGAAGGGATGAATCGGGCTAGATGTATAGTCTCATATGCCATTCAAAATAATAAAGATTCTCCAAATCCAGGACATTTGTATCTGTTTAAAGAGATCTACGATTCCATATAGATAAGTTATATGACCCTCGAAGACTTATATGGAACGTCTTATGAGGCACTTATTCAGTATCGATGAAATTTGTCGTAATATTACTTCATATAAACGTTAAGGTAATTATGACAGCTGCATATTTTTTAATTGCACATTATGTCTTTCATTACTCAGTACAATTTTATTGCATAATATCGTAAAACCTGAGGGACTCTCATCTACTTCATATTCCTTTATAATATTTATAATTTATGACTAACCTATATTGATAAGTAATTGGGTAATTCGATAAAATTGTTCAGTTAAAGAACTCTTTAAGCCCTTTATAATAGAAGTTTTGAGGACATCTTAACCATTACCGCTTTACAAACCACTGTTTATTTATGAGATTTGAAGAAGAACCATCACGGAATTGGAATCGTAAGAATAGCATGACAGATTTCAGGTCTAAGAAATGCTCATAAACAATTTGAGTATAAGGGATCACTAAACTTCAGTCATAATAACATAAGTTTACTACTATATAGTGATATAATGTTCTATTACTAGGATTCTAGTCTATCTGAATATGATGGATAAAATTTACTATGTTGGCTATGTTCAAATGTGAATACAACAGAATAAAGAACTCCTGTGAAGTTTTGTTGTTCCACTTACAATGTATTCCTGCTCCGTGTAACAGTAATAGAATAAGTTACATGTGCAGATCTGAAACCTGTTCCATATTCCGAAGGTTATGTTTAATCCTAAACCGCACTATCTATTTGCTACACATGATGGTATTATAACGGCCGGTTTCTGAAAGGCTGATCAACGAAAAAATTAAGAAATTCAGTGTCAATTCTATTGTCAAACGTCAATTGGGTTGCAGAGAGCATGATTATTCAGATATTATTCGCTAATCAACTTTCAGAAACTCGAATTGACTTCATAGAACTTTCACGTTAGTATGCGTGTTATATGAACGAAATTTTGACAAGCCTTTCAGAAACTGGCGGTAAGTAAGGCAATTCAGTTTAAACCCTTAAACTGGATGGATCTTCTGAATTTTTCGTAAGCACATGCCGAAACGACATTTACATTATACACAAATACTTTCTTACCAAGTTTTCGTCTAGATAGCAAGGCGATTCCTCGATAAGATAGTGCTATTTATCACTTTGTACTTCGTATGCGTTGTTTACGTGTTCACTGACAATTATACTGATCACGCATGCATGGGACATGCGTTTAATTACATGACGGGGCAGGGAAAGTGCGTGTGTGCATAATTATTCGTATACCTACAATATGCAGTGGGGTTCGGAATGGTGGACGTATACAGGGATGTATTCCTGGGTCTCATTTACATCAGACCGTCGTAATAATTCGCTTGCCCGTGGAAGACTGCAATAAGCAAATTTGTCCGACTACCTGGTGTGATTAAGGCCTAAAGTACGTGTCCTATGTTTGTCAACCCAGCCAAAACACACTGCTCAATTCAAGGTAAACCTAGTTTAACACTGATCACCAAGACTGCAATCCCGTTGGCTAATAAGTATCTAAAAATAAAAAAGCCTTTTATTAATAGCCCCACAGATTGAATAAAAAAATATAATTAGACGAGATTTAAATTATAGAAAATTAAAATACATTACAGTGTCCTAAATTAGAATTCATTGGCACCTTGCATATGAATAAAAAACGTTTATAAGCCATCAAAACTGGGTCAATATTTTCATCGACCGAGTTTACTGTCAGTCCTTTTACGGCGTAAAGGTTATTCGGCCCTTGATCCAGGCGAGATTTAATCTCGAGTTGAAACTTGAACGAGTCAATATTACTCAACCAGATTTCGTTACGAGACTTGCGACTGCAGCCGATGTCAGGCACACTAACAATATTATAAACAATCCACTTAATAAAACGCTAACGGTTACTGACTGACAGGCAACATACAGTTTAAATGGACGAATCTGTACTGATCTTCTTTATAAAATGTGGGGAGATAAGAACGGATTTTTTAAATTCGTTCGCTAAAAGAGTAAAGATCGTGGTGAAAGTATGAAAATTTATTCTCTCATCTTCGCAACAAACCGTCTTGGAAGTCCGTTTCCGTTGGTAAAGTAATGAGCCAAAAGATGTCTCTAATTAACCATAGAAAATTAAATTAACTTAATTGTATTAAGTTTTTGTGGCAGGTGGCAACAACTCATTTTTGAAAATGTGAGAACCAGACTCTTCTATGTAGCCATGTTCCGCGAGCAGGTTTGAGATAAATATATTCCTTTCGTTTCACTTCTTTTTCGGTTCATAATCCATGGGCGTACGATGAACACTTTCCATCAGTACATTCGACTGTAGTTTTTTTATTTTTATTAATTGTGTTTTGGAAAACAAATTGAATGTAGTTTGATTTTTTTTGTCATTAAATGAGTTTGGTTCTGACGACCACATTTAAGATCGAAAATAAGCTAATTTACGCCTAGATTAAAATTTAATAATATTTTTTAAGCTGTAACTATGTTGTGAAACTGATTATTGTACATAAATTCATAATGTAACTGTATACTATAACTATATACTACATAAAAATTGTATTAATTTTTTGCATATCTGATCTCTACAACTGTGCCAAATCTCACTCTGGATACGCCCAGTAAGTTTTAAAATGGACACATAAACTTCTCTATACAGCATTAATATGCAGCCTTGGGATCCCTGCGAAGATTACCTACAACCTAAATTAGCTCTATTTGTGTCTCTGCATATTGAGATATTTTAACGCGAAGTAGTTTTGACTATAGCTCACAATCAAATACCCTCTTGAATAATTGTGCAAGCTCGTCATAACGTTATACTAGCTTTGTAATTAACATTTAAATTATTCATTGTCTTAATAGCTAATTATTATAACGTTCAATTTATCAACGTTAGCATTGACATCATTAAATACTAAAAATATCTATATAGTACGTACCTAGTTTCATTCGCAAACAGTATTTGATCGCATTTCATGCCATTATCATGTGTAGTAATACTTTCTTATCTTTGTTGACATAAGTATGTATATAATCGACAAACGAGTAGACGAAGCACCTGATGGTAATCTCGGGCCGTCTAGTATATTACTAACAAGATGAACCAGCAAACGTTGTTTTGCCATATAAATTATTATATTAAAACTGTTTTGATAACCATAAAATGGTTATAGTGGGTTAACCTTAAAAGCATATGTCTACATATGCTGTTGCAGACTTTTATTTATAACTTTAAGATGGGAACGATTTTATAATACATGATTTTTGTGTAACTTTCACCGTTTATTCAGCGCACGCAAGGTTATTGTGTTAAAGAATTTTTCAAATCGGTCCAGTAGTTCCTGAGATTAGCGCGTTCAAACAGTCAAACAAAACAAATAAACAAACAAACTCTTCAGCTTCATATTAGTATATATGATATCACAGTCATCACCGACGAATCGCAGTCTGAGAAGGAAGTGAAGGACCAATATTTATTATTTACAGAAACTATTTAAACGTATAATATGATATTAAATTTCAGTTGAGATTTGTATTGCTTCTTATTGCGTTTCCGCGGAGAGCATATATTATGCGATTCCGTATATTATAATTTTGTCTTCAGGGGAGGAATCTATATGTGGGAATCTAAGTGTCGCTAAATGTTCACTAAAAAGCTTATGCGAAATTATACCTGCTTAGCTCCTATTTATTATGCTAATTTTATTCTGAGGCATAACATACATCTGTCAGTTTATTTTTTTAAGAATAGTACGTAAAAAACGTCTGTAATCTTTTAAATGTAGCATATCTCGTTTGAAAGTAATCTAAACAACAATTTGCAATTGCATAACTAGAACTCTCATTAAACTGTTCCGTGAGTAATTCTAAGAAAATGTTGTAAGCCATCTCTATTATTCCAATGCACCTTATTGTGTTATTGTGCAATTTATAAATCTCGTCACGCATGTAAATTTCCGTTAATTTCCTTATTGGCAATAGTTTGCATCGTAGATTTTGTATTCAAGATTTGTATCCTGACCACCTGTCCTCTTGTTTACCGGTTGTGGTGTAGAATGTTGTGTCTCGCGCCATCACCGTCAATGACGAGATCGCTTAGATTCCTGATTATTTAAAAGGATATCTGCGGAATCGCTAAAACTAGCTCCTCGTTTGTGCCTAAGAAAGAATTGCAAAATCGTTACGCATATATCTTCATCTTCTATCAGCAAATCAACATCGGCGCTAATTAGTTGTCTCGCGCTGATAAAGAATCATCTCGCGCGAAATGAGTTCGTTACACCAGCACACGTGACGATGCCAATGTCGCTTTCCAATTTTAGTACGGCGCTAATTGTTAAATTGAAACCAGATTGTGAACCCTATTTAATGGCGATCGTGCTGGTTTACAGATATCGGTTTCGCGGATCGAATAAAAAACGCTCGGATGATTTTCTCATCGACAATAGGCTCATCCAGTCGTAAAATAATATATTCAATGTGTTAAAAACTTTCCCGATAAGAAACATGATTGCGCATGACGTCGCTGATTCAGTGCAATGCTCGAAGAATGGTCATCCACGCTTTTGCGCATCTGTATTGGAAAGTTGTCAGTGCAATGATGGTAATCTCGAAACGAGTGAAAGTGCATGTTATTCATATAACATCGTGTCGATTCTTAACATGCGCCATTTAAAATATTTTTTCCTAGTTTTTCCTTTACGGTGGAAATGCGGAAACTTCTTCAAAGTACCGCTTCTGTTAATTTATGTGAATGATTTGTTATCTCCATTTTAATTAGTATTCAGGTAGTGTAATGGAAATTATTTAACAGTGCACTTACGCACATATGTATTACATGAATATCGTTACGATATTGCGTATATTTATTGCTACACGAAACGCTCAGTTTAACAGCGGGCTGAGTTTTATAACCAACTTAATCGAAGGCTACAATTTAAACTTTGACCTGTTGTACCTTTTGACTTACACCTACTGATGCATTAAAAGCTTCTCGTTAAAATTTTGCCCACATTAAGATATGCAGCATAATTAATAAATTTTTTAATTCTTTTACTTTATTCATATCGGTCAACAATTTTGATTCAAGAAAAAACATTTTTCACCAATATAACTTAAGATATGAACAGAAATTTACAGTTCATTACTCTACCCAAAATTTCATTTATTAATTCAGTCAGTTCAGAAGCGGGTGTCCGTTCAATTACCTAAATTGAATGTCTTCGCTGCACATGTATTCCGTTGACTGAGCTAGAGGAAGCCTTTGCCTTAATTCAATCAATCTTAGATGGCTCAAATTGCATCCTTACTTTTATATCATTAGTTAAGTGTCATTATTGTCACATCTTGTTCTATTATTCTTGAACTTTTAATGTTATATTAAATTTTAAGTTTTAATTAACAGAGAATTGTTAATTGTCGTATATTTGGGATGTTGCTTTGTATATGTAGTACGTGCCTAATTATTGTTTTAAGCTGAAATGAGAACTCTAAAATGCTATTGTTATTGCTTTGTGATGAGGTCTTTTTGTTGTATGCCTTAAGTGTATTTTATGCTGGTACATTATTAATTATATGGGTATTTGGCCATTGTAAAGGTGTTTAACTCGTATTTGTAATAATCGAGCAATTTCTCTACAGTTACGGAAAGACTAAATCTGTTATTTTACACAAGACCTTTTATAAATAATCAATGGTATAATGATTGTTTGTATTTATAGTATTTGTTTTTATTTCGGCGTTTTAACCATTTTCATTTGCACCTTCATTCAGTTGATGTTCTTTCTAATCAGTCGTATTCTTGAAACCGTATCTTCGATAACATCCTCGTGTTACGTTGTTTTCACAGTTGGCTTGCCTCCTCGTCCCCTGTATGTTGTCGCAGTTTAAAAATATTTCTTAAATATTGGTAATGTATTCTGTTAAATTTTATATAAATACGAAAAAGATTTTCTAGTATTAAAGTTTTATTAAAGATTATATACTTCAAACAATTGACAGCTATTATCTAAGTTTTTGCATTATTATTCAAAACTTAATTATGATTAAACATAATTTCCTTATGTGTTCGTTAGAGCATCTCTGCGATTAATTATAATGGTTGAAAACCTGAAAATTACGTCTACCGTGTGAAACGTTACACAATGGAGTCTCATCTACTACGACGTTCACAATGTTAATGACATAATTTTTTCCTGAACCTACTCCCGCCCACTTATACCTACTCTTTTTGTGTAGGAAGAATATAACACAATTTCTTATGGATTTATTGAATATCATCTAAAATTTAAAACTGTAACATTTGTACTTGCACCTGTTACACCCAATACAAATTCTATAAATTAGATTCCATTATCATTATCAAATCTTTCCTTTAAATAAACAAATTGCATTGACTCTACATAAATTAATATTAAACACGAGTTGAAAATCGTAGATGTCAAACATGTGAACTTTATGAAATTTATTGTGAGTGAAAATAATTTCTTTAACTCACTGTCACGTGCGGTCAAAGTATTCTGACGTGGGCTATAATTACTTCACAGCATTGGTCTGTCTGTTTATGTAACCAGTTCGTATAATTATTACAAGTTGTATCTCTTTTAGACTTATGTATCAGAATGGTCATGTATCAGTTACGAGTCAAAAAATTTGAGAAATTAACTTCAAGATATCGTCCTACAATCAAAAATCTATTCAAATCAAGCATTAATGTCTATATTTTCAGTAAATAATCCTATCCCGTGTTAGTCTGTTTCTTCTTAATTTTTGTTAATTACTTGTTGATGCTGAGTGTTCGTCTGACTTCTGACTGATTTATTATTTGAAACAACGATATCATCATAATAATCGTTCGTTGTGTAGCTACTGTGCTTTGCGGTGTATCCGAGCTTAAGAGTAATCGGATACAATATGATATCTGTTTCACATCGACGATAATAGGATGAAACTGTAAACCGTCGATACAGATTCGATTGAATGACTTACTGACAAGATGATGTACGTGTCTATAAGTATATTTCGTAATATTAAATGCTGATGTTAATTTTTTATTTGGTTTCTGTGATTGACTTTTTACATCCAGATTAATTTCTTTTATGATATCTATCTAATCTTAATATCCATTATTATAATTTATCGATATTTTTTCTATAATTCGATCCAATCAACTTTGTCAAAATCCCTAATTTTGTAGGGAACTGAGGAACTTTGGCTAGTTTTTACTTGAACTGATTTTTTTCACTTGCGATACCCCTATTCTCACCGCACCACCCTTTAAAGCCACTTGTGTCGGTAATTGCACTTTCAAGCGCGCTCAAAACCCGAACACAATGCGTAAACAAAACCACTACTTTAACCGGTTCACGGGGGACTGTGCGTGGAGAGAGCCCTGCTATTGTAAACATGAGTCTCATAGAGAACCATAAGGAGACAAAAAACCTCTCATAGCCAATATGTTGAAACAATACGTAATGTATATAGAAATTGTTCCACGGGTTTAGATGGGAAATTAAACGATAAAGAAAATTGATCGATTTTGAACGGTTAGTTTTATTGATTTAATGCTCACAACTTTCAATTAAAGTAGAAGAAGTAGACTTAAAGAAAAGGCGTTGATTTAAATCACATCTAATGTTAGACGTTTATAAATAAGCTATTACACCTGGCAAACTTCGTATCATGTTGGAATATTTGTCCCATTTTTGTAACATTTCTCATCAATACTTAGCTCCTATTGGTCGTAGCGTTATGTTATATAGCCTATAGCCTTCCTCGGTAAACGGAATATTCAACATTAAAAGATTTTTTCAATTCGAACCAAAAGTTACTGAAGTTAGTGCATTCAATCAAACTCTTCAGCTTTATAATACTAAATATAGATATAAGAAACCTGTTTCTTTATTCTAATTCAGAAGCATTAGCGATCGTGAAATGCGCTCGTGGATAAAAATGTCTGTAATGGCACACAACAACGAGGCGTAAAACCGCAACGTAGCCGCGATAAATGATTTAGTTTCAATAACCTTTGATGACGACCTCATTCTCGATATTACAATTAAGTGCCTACTTGATTTTCCAAACCACAACTGTTAGAGAAAATCAGGCTTCTAGTGAAGTTTGGATATTAGACTGTTCGGCATTTATCATCTTAAGTAAATCTAAGTTACGTGTTGATAGAATGTACAACACGGTTTTAAAACTGTTAACGATAGAATTGTATTAAATACTTCAAAAACAATTTGTCGGTCTCTAACAACGAATGTTTGTTATCTGACTGTATTTTAGTAATAAAAGTGTAATGTAAGCCCCTATCTCACTACTTTATAGCATTAGTTATATATGTATATTTTATTAGTCATTGATAAAGTTCAAAGTCGCCTAGATTATTATACATTTTTCATAGTAAACATTAACCTATTACATGAATATTTACCTCGGACGGGAATTGAATCCTCGAATTATGTACGCTAAAATCCAACTATTCATAAAATTTTAAGTCTTATTCGCAAATAAAAACAAACAGGCTTGAATTTGTGCATTTGTCATAATAACCAAATAATGTTCATTAGACTAATGTCATAAAATAAGAATGCCATATGACTTTTCAAACTAAACGTTTTACATTTTTTATTCTTTTTTAATGGCCAAGAAACTAGTGGACGAACCACCCGATGAAAAGTGTTGCATTCGCTCACAGATATGAATACCACCAAGTGATCACCAGCTAAGAAAAAAAAGAGAAGAGGTATCGGCACTCAAACTCGTTACCTAAAAAAATTACCCAATCGAAAGACATGTCGTTTGGGTGCTTACCCAAGTAGTAGCTAGCTGGCAGTCTAAGAATCCGTATTACGTGTAAGAATATCTTACTGATGCTACTGAATCCCTCCTTAGATTTTTTGTTTTGTAAAGAATTTTCAAGAAGTAACCGTTCCGTCCTTGAGACGTAATCACCTGATCGTCGGCAACAATAGCAACCGAGCCGTGGCACAAGCTCGTAACGCCATAAAAGTTACGACGCACGTGGGACAAGACGTGTGCGGAGAACTTTCACGCGGCACTCTCGTTAGACTTTCGCCACTAATTAAACCTGGCAATAGAACAATGGCAAGAAGCAAGAAGCAAATCTCCGATGTTGTCATTAATTGCCGATCGGATCGCCCACGCTTTCTATGCGATACAATGCACACGCTCGATATTCGCGCTGATCGATGGCTCCGATTGATGGTGCGGGATGCTCGAATGTAAGCAGACAATGGTAACCCAGCAGGTGCGCAAGAAGCAAGTGAATTCGCGACGGCAGCGCATGCGTGCAACAATGGCATCTAGTTTTTGTTTACAGAGCTAATTGTGTTACGAAGAGATTAGACTCCAATTTATTAGATAATGGATCTAACAAAGGCATTTGATATAAAACATTAGTTTATGCCTACTGAGAATTCAACCGAGAATTGTCAATTATACAACGCTTATTTGTGCATGATAACGAAATCTTATCAGTAGTGTACATAACAATACGTAGTATGAGAGAACAAAATTGTTAATCTATCGAACGGCTTGTATTAATTTGTGTACTTTCTCACGATTTGTACGTAAATAAAGTCGTATTCTAGTTACTATTATTGAGTAAATATATAAATAAACAAACGTACTCACTCAAGCAAATGTATGTTTTGTTTGAAGGAAGCAATAATAATTGTTTTGTCTTTGATGTTGAAAGATTTATTGCCGATACTGATGCAATCGTAACGGTTCATTGGGTAGAAAAGTGTAATAGACAATTAATTAATTAGTTTACCGTGTTTATACTGTTACCTGACTAATGAATATTAAACCCTCTAATATTTTCATCGAAATGTTTCCACTCCTTAATCTTCCTCCAGATACATTTTAGTCACATGTAATTTGTCTATAATCCGCTTTCATTTCAATTTACATACACTTTCATTTTCTATGACTTTGTTTTAAATAATTTATACATACATTAAATCATTCTTTAAAATTTTTGTTGTTACGTGACCGGCGGCATACTAAACTGGCGCATTAATTTTGTTATCGATATCAAAATTTTGATATGCGCCTTACGAATACCAATTGATAAATTATTCCAAGCTATCAGCTGTGCATCTATATTGACGCAATACTTAACCTTGACGGACAGTAGTATCGAAATCCTTCACAGATGCAAGAGCTGCGTGCAGGCTGCGTGGTTATTTTTACACTTGACCTTGAAATAAAATTACTACAGTAAGCTTGCAAGACAAAACCATTCTACAGACAACAATAAGGCCTGCGCCTGCGTCGCGCTTAGCCGGTACCAGGGGTCGATGACCCGTGCGCGGGTTAAAGCACGAGATTTCTTAAACCGATCCGCTTATTAGGTATTCTATATCGTGTGCACAGACTGGTATAGTGCGGTAAGCGGGTTTGGTAAGAGCAGGCTATTTTAGGAATGTGAAAATTGTTACTATTGACAGCACTCTTCGGTTGAATCTTTATTATTCGACCGATGACGGATCGCCCCGGAAAGTTTTACGTTAGCGGTTACTACGTGTATTTTATGTTCGTAAATCATTTTCCCATTTCTTAAGAGCTATTTTTTTACATGGTTTAATTGTAGATGTAAGTGTAAAGAGTTCTTTTGTGTGTAATTTTAATCACCAAAGTTCAGAACTTATTTTTGTCTGCATTATTACTACTCATCTAAGTATTTCTTCGTTTTAGTTGCGTACGTTTAATTATCATTATATACATACTATTTTAAGCTATACAGTTTCTCAGATGATTTAACTATAAGAACGAACGACACAAACTCGTTTTATTTACAATATTTGTTTATATTATCTAAATGTCGATCGGTTCCATCGTCGTCTTCGCAATCGTCAGGTGCGTTACGTAACAACCAATCATGGAAACAAAACAAATTATTTATAAATATAAAATAAAATAAAACAAATAGGCCAATTCATAATTCCGCCCACGACGTTGGAATTCCACGATCCAATTACAATTTGTCAAGCAGACCGAAAGAGCCGACAGCGGCTCTAAATCAATGTAGCTCTAACGCTAGCGCTCCTTAACGCCCATTCAAAATGTCTCCCCTCAAATCCAGATGGCAGTTCAACGACCGGCGCCAAACCGGAGGGAACACCGGAGATTTCTAACGCCGTTTCGTTGTTGCTAAAGGATTTTGCATGTCCTTTAGTATGAACGTGTTTTGGTAAGAGGGTTTGTCAGGGCAGTATTCTGGATCCAATGTGTTACGAATTCTTTGCATTACTATGATTGTGGTATCGTTTTACGGTTCATTCACTTATTTTCACATTATGTAATTGAAGCTGTTTGTCAGTGTTTTAAATTTTGTTTTAAATTATCTACAAGGTTAGATTCCAATAGCAATATTTCCTCATACCGTAACAAATAAAAGGAGTTAGTTATTAAAAAAACGCATAGTAAACCGAAATATGATTCCGTTCAGGTTCTAGATACTATATACCTAGATAACATCTAGCTAGAGATATCACTATAGCTATCACTTTCGATTTTAAATAGAAAATGGTAATATTAATTATCGTTGAAATTCATACAAGTTACATGTTTCCATAACTAGAATGCATTTAATTTAATTTAATCCGATTAAACATCATTTCTGACATCAACATCTGTACGATCAATTCTGACGTCAGTAGATATATTGAGTGAGCTTCTTATTTAACCGATTTTAAGAAGGATTATATAACTGATGATTTACGTATTGTTTTTCGTTTGAAAATGTTTACTATCCAAACGACTTATTTGGTGATTAGATCTTTACCATGGGAGATGAAGTTCGGAGAGAATAAGAAAGCAATAATTTTACATTTTTGCTATTACCACCACATAACCACCAGCTTCCGAATATAAAAAGAATCAACAAAATCAGTCCATCCAGTAAAAAGTAATTAAGTAACACACATAAATATGATAAAGGTCATGATAAAGGTCAGATCAAGTTAATAGTAGTCTACTTTGCAAAGGTAGTTACTTCATAGATCGATGATTAATATGAATATAATTTGTGAATACGAAATTTTGTAGTCAATGCCAAAGATTTGAATACTTAAATAGATAAAATTTCGAAAAAACTTCAAGACATGTAAAACTTCTGCCACCACCTGGAAATACGCTGCTTTCAAAATGTATTATTTAGTACATGATTGTATACATTTTTAATGAGAGATTTTAATCTTTTTCGGCAAGTTATGTAAAATAGACGTGAGTACATATTAACTCGGTGGTCGTATATGCATAAATTTGCATTTCAATAAATTACGTAAAGATTACATTAGTGAAAATGGTACACTGCTGTTTGTAATAAGTTGCAATAGTATAGTTTTAAATAGGCATCAGACGGTTGAGTCGAGACTTTTTGCCTTATCATATTATGTTAATTTCACTTGGGTGTCGGGTAGCATTGAAATATGAATATTTATAAACGTCGTTGGGCTCCGTGCTCCTAGCGTTCTCAGTAGCATCCTCCATTTTGAATTTATAAATGCAATTACAACTGTTGAATGTGTTAGACCATTGATATCCGAAGTGGTCTTTAGACCCACAGAGGTCCAGGAAGTGAATGGGATATTGGATCTCTTTTGATCAATTACCCTTATACTTATACCAATATTTATTTTCGCGATACCGACCGACGGTTTAACGTGCCCTCCGAAGCACGGAAACGCACAAGAAATTTTTGTCACTAGCGTTCACCCATCCTGGTATCTTAAAAATATCCAATATGGGGTAATTTTTTTTTGTATTTGATTAAAAATTTTGGTAAGCGTGTGTGAATGAATATTTATACTTCACAAAGTTATAAGAGATTTTAACCTCATAAAAATTTACGTGATTCCATCATGCGCATTATTAACGGATGACCAATTTACGTTTTAAGTTCTTAAAATTTTTTAAAGGATTAATTGACCAGTTGCCGATGCGACGAATCCGACAACACGCCGATCTCAATCGAAGATTGCGCTATTTTTGGCTGAACAAAATTACCCGCGGTCATTATGTAATATATAAGTGGTCGTGCAATTATCGACGTGGGTATTTTTTATCCGACTCGCGACAGGCCGTAACAGGTTTCGACCCAATAAACTTCGCACGATTTATATCGCCGACCAAAATGCACGTTTCCATAACCCATTTTTGTCTCGTATATTTATTACGTGACTTTTAATGCCAAGCCAGTTTGAAATGTTAAACATGTGCGCGGTTGTAAAACATGCAGAAATGTAACATGGTGATGAATTGAGAGCTCGGATTTAGCACCTTAAAACTCATTAAAGTATTATTGAACATTTAGTGCATGGTAAATAGAATATTATGTATTTGTAATTATGTTATTTATTACTCTGGTTTCACATGCATTTAACGTACTTACGTAACTGAAATTTAAAATAAATCACGTACGAATACAACGGAACGTATTAATTTATATTTTCTCCCGACGTTATTGATAATTTCCAATAAAATTTCAAAATGAATTTTCTAAAATACATTTTGTAATATCGTGACAGTGTAGGCTGGACCTTATGTACGCGCTGGGCGAGAAATGCAACATTAAGCTGCGATCACACCAAACACTAGAAAAACCGCGCGACACGCGTTTTATCCCGGCCTACGTTCAACGCGGCCGAATCTAACCACAGTTCATTAAAAGTATTCAACCGCGACGCGAAAATCATTTTCTTGAACTTTATATAGAGTGTATCAATTTAGGAATGAATGAAAGTTATTTAAATGAATTATTAGTAACGCCAATCTCAGAAATTGACATTTTTCTTCCTAGTAGGGTTGCCAACCGTGCTATATTATACTTATACGGTATAGTATTATATTTACGGTCGGCGTACTATTATACTGTTGAAGAATTGTACAGTACGCGAAAATTAACTTACAAGATCCAACTTTTTTTTCAATACTGAAATTTAAATGGAGAATCCTGCGTTTTTCAAATTCATAATTTTTACTTTGACCATTTTAACTTAATGGATTATTTTAAGAATTACTGTATTGTGTCAATGAAATGTTGTCAATCCTACTTTAAACGTTATTTGTTTTAACAGCTTTTCGCCACAATCCAATCCCAGTTTGATTTCACTTTTACTATCCCCCAATAACCTTACAGACAGTCGCATAATCGTCGATTGATGCAGTTTTGTATGAACGCGACGTAATGCCACTAGCGCCGTGACACAGCGGTTGACGCGTCGCGTTGAGCAATCATAGTTGGAGTCACTTGCATCAGCGTTACCTAGCACTCACTATTACCACTTTATATTGGAAATACCATGTCGTTTACCTGTTTACTGTTCACCCGTGAAGAGATCGGGTTTTTTTTACTATCATCATACTAAAATTGATGCGGTAATCAAGTCTTGTATGAATAGGCTTTTACTTTTTTTTTATTCTTGTCTGTGTTTTCTCTTCAGTCGATCCTATTTTCTATTTTAAAGTATGTGATCTACAATCTAGCCTATTTTCTTTCATGATTTTTCTATCTTCCTATTGGGTTGTCTGGAAGAAATCCCTCGTTAGCGACAAAGCTCCTCGTATTGTCAGACAAAAAATTGTTATCAAATTTATGTTTTATTGCAAACAGTAAAGTTATGAATAATAAAATATGGCGATTTACTACCTACAAAATATATTAGGTGAGATCGAAGCATTATCGACTTCCAATGTAGCTAATAATGTATTTGGGCAATGGTGACCAATGTTTGAGTTGCATTGCCCGCTTAAAGCCGCCAAGTAGCCAAGTGAAGTCTGCTCGATACGTGCTATGATAAATCCAATATGCAAATATTTAACACTACGAGCCAACGCGTCAAAGTCATGCAACTGCACACGTATGTAATTAAACACACGTGTGTGTGTGTGTTAAGAAAGTGTTTAATGAGTCGGTCTGTAGTTAAGTGTGGCGGACAAGTTCCGCCGGCGACCTGTCCACTCATACTATTATCACGTGTCAACTCGGAAGCGACACGGGCGTGTTGCACTGCGAGCGAGATACTATGCTGATTAATATAAACTTTAATTTATGTGTCTACCCGACAAACAGGTAGGCCGTAATATGGTAAGCGGTCATCATCGACGCCAGCAAGGGGGAAATGGAGAAAGAAAGTACTGGTTCTCAAGCCCCCAGCCAAAACATAACAGAGTATTTCGGCCGGTGACTCAAAAAAGCGTCTAGGCGTCTCGATAAATATACTGTTTCTATAATTTTTTATGTATGAAATATGAGCCACCTAATGGTAAGTGATTACCCTCGAATTTCTTAATTTACATTTAATGATTTTAATAATTTTGTTTATTTATTAATCATCATTGTTATAATTTGCAAAATGTTTTACGAATAAATTAATACGGAATTGAAAGAGTACTAAAAAATGTAATATACACTGAGATAATTTTCGTCTCAGAAAATTACTGAATTTCAAAGAGGGCGCTAGTTGATACAAGTTTGAAATGCACTACTAGAATATGTTCTTTAGTCGCTTGGAGCAATCAGTGTAACAACGGCCGCAGTAACATGCAACATGCACTCGTAACCGTCCGGTCCGGTCCGGTCCGGTCCGGCGGCGACATTCCCGCGGAATGAAAACGAGAGTCGCCGCGCGGTCGGCGACATTGTTATTTTTAATATCGGCGTCGTATTGGACGTTATGTAAACAACATGTAGGGAAGCCGGTGGCGAGTAACCAAGGTTACCACACGTTCGTATGAATACTGATATTGGACTATATTGATAAAGTTTTGCCAATATTGATTGTATTTATTGACAATGTTGTCAACTCTTTAATGGCTCTGAGCACGGGTCTCTTCATTACTGAGGTGTAGAGCATACTCCACCAGGCTCCACTGTAGATCGGTAAAGAGGTTAGTGGCCAATCCAAATATTGGAAGTTTATAAACCGCTCGAGACTTCCAAAATTGCTTGATGACTTTTATTTACAATAACAATTGAGACCGACAACTTAAAGTGCCCTTCGAAACATGGAAACGCTCAAGATTTTTTTTGCCACTAGCGGTCATCCATACCGTGGCCAACCCAAGTGTCGGAATTTTTTAAGCCGAATGCCTCCGAAATAGCATTACGACTGTTTTTAACGATATCAACCAAGATCGATGGCTTAAACGTATCCTCCGAAGCACTGAAACGTTCAAGAAATGTTTTATGTTTTGCCCGCATTTGCTTAACTCCGCCGATTGCATAGAATCGACACTAGCCGCCGGACTATAAGCGCTTCTATTTAGAGCGCTTATATCTTTTTATTGACTTTGTTATTGATTAATAAATATTACATCTTGCATGCCGTAAAATGTGTTGTGGCGCCTATAGGGTTAACCCTTATAAGGTCGTAACTATTACTCGTATATCTCAGGAATTACTGGTTCGAATTGTTTTGAATGAATGAATGAATGAATGAATATTTATTTGCTGAAATTGTGGTTTACAATAGGTCTTATTGCTAATAACAGAGTATA
>DWJN01000804.1:0-21027 GCA_018248895.1 Carystus phorcus
CCTTTTTTATCTATTTCTGAAAGAATTGAACATAATTACACATATTATTACACTTACACTTTCTGCTTTCTTTTAAAAGTTAAAAAATATAGTAAAATTTTATAATGCGCTACGTTACGTGCACTGACTTTCATTATTTATTTAGTCTACGGTCAAATGTATTCAATTATAGAACTTGTTTCACTAAAGTAGCTGTACCTAGGAAATTAAAATTTCCCCTGTGTTCCATAATTAATTTATTTTCTTAGGTCTTACAAATTATCGCTCGTTCGCCTTCTGTGGGTCTTTAAAATAGCGACATAGCCTTATCCCAATTAGGAACGACTACTTTTATGTTTAATTCGTACCTAGTTTTAGTAATTTCTGCTTGTGAGTAGTGTATGTAATGGTTAATTATTCTTAAAGATTCAGATTGAGTCAGCTGCTAAACAATTCGTTTTTTACCGGCTGGGAGGTTGAGAGCCACTTTTATCTTTCATCCTTCTTTATATTCTTGGCTGACAACGCATAGTTATGCTATTTGTGTTGCTTGCGTCCGTGGGCCACGATGACCACTTATCCATTGTCACATGGCTAATTTTGCTTATTCATTTTGCAGGTATTCACTTAAAAATATTATTATTACTACCCATATAAATATTTTGTATCGGTTGAGTTCAAAAGTTGCTGTTGTTTTAGTAACCTTTCCTAAATGGATTTGTTAAGCCTCTAATTTTACCCAAGAGCGTCTGTAGAGCTCAGAACTGGTCCTGCTAAAGAACTTATAAAGAGATATTTGTGTACAAACTATAGTATTGCAAATAGTTTAGACTTAGATAATGGTTAAAAAATTTTGTGTACCTAGAATATATTGGTTAGGATAGATTTAAACCATAGAGAATACTACTGCGACAATATTCCAGAATAAGGTCTGTGATGTAGTTTTTATTTGGGTTAAGTAGTCTAGATTGGATTAAGGAAGATTATCGCGTGTAAAAAACTTTTGATAGCAGGGCCATTTATTTGAAATACATCGACAACTAGAAAGGCAGATAAAAAATCTTTGTATCGTACTAAGAAAAACAATGATATGGTAAGAATATAATTAGAAATTCATTGTGTTTGATGAGCCATTTACATAAAAAATATATAAATATATAACTGTTCTACTTATATGTAGTTTAAATTATTAAAGTGACAAAACTTTAGTCGATTCTCATTCCTATATTTATGGATTATGAATTCTATTTACCAATATAAATAATACTAGCATAACGACATTTTTCCATTAATCTTGTTTCATGTAGATAGCTCATCAATTAAAATACAAAAACAAGGTAAATAATAATATTAGATTAAGACAATAATATGCATTTTATTTAATAAGTTTTTTGTATATTAAAAGGTAATTAGATTCAAGATAAAATTAACAGGATGATGGTAACAGATTCAACGATAACATTAAATTGTGATACAAGTTAATTTAACGAAAAAATATTTAGTAGGTACCATTAAATAACCACGTTAAAGGATACTAGGTATATATTAAAAATGTCGACATTACATGAACATACAGAGATTACTTATTTTAAGAGGAAAAATTTTTAAAACGTTTAGAAATCACGTGTACCTATCGATATAAAATTATCGATAACAAGAAAGCACGTTTCGTTTTACATAACATTTTATTTTGTAATGATATCATTGGCACCATTTATCGAGTTATAAAAAATATTAATAAACTTTGTGCCACACGTGAACAACCACTGGAATGTAAGCAAGGGATATATTGAATGTTTTTTTTTATTTTAGCTCAATACGACGAAAGGTTTTTCAAATTGTTCGCCATTTATTGGCTTTACGCATACACCTTAAATTTACACATTAGAAAATGCGTATTAATGTAATATAGAATACCTTAAATATTTTCCGCGTAATAATTTACCTTGTTACTATGCTTGATATTATTTCGGGCCTCATATAATAAGATATTAGAAGGTAAATTTACCTATTAAGTTTAAAAAATAGCAACGAACTTTATTACAATATATAAAAAACCATTTTCCATCTCTCGACTTTAGTTATAGATCCAAATTATTCTGTATGTTTATGGAAATATATATATTTATAATAGCGTTTAAGATATAGGAAGAAATAGACTTTAGTTGAATTATAATACCTAAGTAAACGTAACATAATTAAACCAACCAATAAGCTGGCTTGCAACGGATAAAAATTAACTTCGTATATTTTTCTAGATCATTCAATAAAACATTATTAACATTAGAAGTAAAATAACAGTTAAATCTATGAACAATAATAAAGCTAGAAGGAGCATTCGAAATAAAATCAAATAATCAAATTAATACTATTTTCAGAATATAATTCTGGATAACCAATTTTTCTAACAATCTAATGTTTGTCTAAATATATCAAACTTCAATAATTAGCTAAATATAACGTAATTTTTACGGCATGTCTTTAACGAACAGTCTTTATGTGCTGTGAAATGACTCTCGGAGTGTTTATTTTATAAGATCATTAGATTTTCATTTTCATCTTATAAATATTTAAAATCATTGTACTTAGGTTTAATTGCATGATTTTAATCATAAAGTATTACGCAAAGTAATCGCGAATTACACGCGAATTAAAGGAAAGAGTTCTAAACAAGTACTTAGTAGAACTCCAGGATAATTTGATTTAACAACAAAACAATTCGTCAACATTGACACATCCTGTCATATTGCAGTATGCAATACACGAGTTAAGACCGAAGCCTGCAAACTGCAAAATTTAGTTACTAGACTACTTCCTACATGGGTGTCGAGAGCTGATGCCGCGAGCGGTCCAGCCCTACGTCCACGGTGACAACTCTCCCGTCCACCGGCGAGCCACTGTCCACGTCACTGTCCGGCATGATCACACACACAAACGACTTCCCACTAGTCGCGTCCTTAGGATAAATAGTCATGGGAATGAATCTGTCGCTCGTCCCGTCCACGTATGCCCCCAGCCGGGAATAGACTTCAGGGAAGTGCTTCTTGAGCACGACCCCCCGGCTTTCCAGTTCGCTGACGATGTTTCTGAAACATATCTCCCTGAACTTGTGCGCTGTGGCGGCGTTTTTCTCTCCGGCGTTGTATAATTTGGATGTCAGTATGAGCGTTTCCCTGTCTTCCGGCGTTCCTTTGCTGTCTCTCCTACTGCGCTTCTTGTTTTGCTCCTGGATAGCGGCCGATACTGTTTTGCTGAGCCGTAATTTAGCACATCTGGATACCATTTGTCGCTCCCACTTCACCGCTCCTTTCGTCGGTACCTCGCTGATTATGCACACGGCTACGTACAAAATGACTCTCGTCTCCGGATTGTAAGCCTTGCACAGTTTTACGACTTCCGTATACAATTCGACACCCATTTCGTTCGGTTGGAGAGCAGTCCACTTAATAAATTCAGGTTCGCTTAAATATTGATAGCCGTGCGTCGTGAATTTTTCTGCAGATTCGGGGCTCGTAAAGAACACTTTGACGACTCCTCTGCCCTGAGACAAGTATCCCTTGTGGCCGATCGTGCTGATCTGATGCAGAGAGTCGGCGTCCTCCTTTGCGGCTGATATGATTTGTCGACAGAGGGCGCTGGCGCGGGAATGTAAGCAGACCTTTCTATGCTTCTCCCAGTGCGCTCTTCGGCATTCCTTGGAGCAGTACATGGTTGTACAATTATGGCATGTCTTGTAATGTCTCTTGGCGTCTATTAAAGGAGCGCGCGAGGGACATTTTGGGTACTTGCACTTGACGAAGGCTTCGTCAGTGCTGTTTTCAGTTTGAAGGGATGCGAGGGAAACGCGGGAATCATTGCGAGTGAGGTTATTGTTGTCCCGTAGTGCTGCAGCGTCGAGACTGGTCCGGCGGTCTAGGGAGGCGCTCGGGTTAGCGAAGGGTTCACTTCTCCTGCGAGAATGTTCCCCCTGCGCTGACCGCGGGCGTCTCGAGTCCGGCATCGGGGCAAGCGTATCAACTGAATCCGTGCCTGCAAACAAAAAACAAAAACGGATTCACAACGTTTCCTATGATGCAGGACGCTTCTAAACAGACCCAGGACCATTTCTAGCAAACAAAATGGTACAAAAACCACATCACTATGACAAGACGACATGCTTGGGGATCGTACATCTAATCTAAACGGGGGCATGCTGGAAGGTGATATTGTGTATATTTGTGAAAAAAATATAAATACCTAATAGAGTAAATGGAAAACGGAGAATTTACTTGTAACTGAATTTAATGCTGCCTTCTCCGGTCTACGCTTGGGCACATTGGGTTTCGAAACTATCGAAGAAATATGGATAACTATTAATTTAAATGTATTATGCACTATTATGGTACAAGTTGTTGTAACTTGAAGCTGATACAGGAGTTTTATATTCTACACCATTACGGTTATACAGATCGTATACTAAAATGTCCTCGCTTTTGGTAGATAGGTATTGAAATAAGATATCGTTTAATGAATCCATATATAAAAGTACATTCAAATTGAATTTTAGTTCATGTTTCAAAAGGCTCGGCTCGTAAGTGACATTGGGTTAAATGGCCGACCTAGGATTTGAGAAGTTTAACCCAGCTTAGGAAATAAAAATGGAATTTTATTTGAGGATGATTTTTAGACGTACCTCAAAGATCAAACTACGACGTGACTTTAACAAATGTTTACAGTAAATCGTCTCGGAAAATAATGCGACGAATTTAGGATTTGTTGCTGGCGGGTGTGGATAATTTCACGGGGGGACTTGATCTTCTAGCGCCCCTAACTAGATTCGATGTTGGTCAAAGCCTTTGCCAGAAACTAGAAAAAGTTTATACATATGTGTATATACATATATACAACATTATTTTAAAATAAAAGAACCAATAATATGTACTACAATATATTAGGAATAAATTTACATTATATTTTTAAAATTTATATGTGGATCCATCGAACGAGTGCTCTAAAACTGCGTATAAGGAATAGATAAGTAAAAAAAATTGGAACGGCCATGACTTACATATCGGTCCTACCTGGTCGATCGGGTTCCGGACTGGGGTCCGTGAATGAGCTGGGGCCCTCGCTGGGGCCCTCGCTGGGGGTCCCGAGAAAACGGGAGGCGGGTGACGCACTGCTATGGCCACTGCTGGCTAGCTGCTCGTAGCGCGGACTCTGGGGTATGGCGTCCTACTTTTATTCTGAACCATGGTACATTTCACGAGACAAATTGGTGATAGATAAATGCTAAGATTAATACGTTATAAAGAAAAATATTCAGTGAAAGCCGCTGCAAGGATTCGGAGGAAGTCAAAGAAAATAAGTATTTTAAACGCTCGAATGAGGGTTGCGTAGAATTTGGGATTGGCACTAATCTCTGGAATACTCGAGAATTTGTATATAGTTCTCTGGCACTGCCAGAATATTCATAATATATTTAGTATAAGTATTGAAACGACCTCAAGAAAGGAGGAGGTTTTCAATTTGACTGTATTTCTTCTTCGACTTCATAATTTTTTTCTGGTATGTACTGATTTGGCTGATTTCTTTTTTTGTTCGAAAGGCTTGTCGTGTTGCCCATTTTAAATTTAAGCGACAGCTGATTAGCAATTTTTGAGTTATACCTAGTAAAGCGCAGTTACGTGATACATATGCCTTCGAAATTGGACTATTCAATATATGTAGTGTATTTAAATGACGTCGGTTTTTTATTCTTTGACTAAGCGATTAATTATTATCTGATGCATCCGGTATATCCCATGTCTTTGGATTTACTATGCTTCGGTTATTATCACGAAAGTTTCATAAATAATTGAATAAAATGAAATCACATAAGTTTAACTTTAAAGTTACCTTACCAGAAATTATTCTTACGTCATCCTTATTTGTTAAGCATGAAGATGAAGGATATAGTTATTGTTTAGATGTAGGTGACGTCAAATGTATGTATACCTTGCCACCCATGAAATAGTAAGGGCTCGAAGATTTTCTAGGACTTGGCTGAGGGGTGGGTATTCTTGCTGGCTGAGAGGGCAAACCCAGGAGGGAATCCAGTACATCCTCCAGGGTGGTGGAACCCGGAGACGGTCTGGTGATGCCCAAGTTCAATGACCGCTGGGATTCTTGCCAGTCTGTAAGCAGGGGAGGGAGTTTCTTTATGTTTGGTCTCTACTCATTGTATGGTTCTCATTTGGTTTCATGTATGACTAAATTTCGATAAGGGTTTCGGTACTATATGTTTTTAAGCTTAGAATTGTACAGTGAGGGTAGAATTTCAAAATTGGCGAATTGGGGTGTACGGAAGTATTTCCGTCAAGTCTCATTTTGTCAATAGGATAACGGAAAGTGAAGGGCTCTGATTTTGCTTACACTACAAATAACATAGAATAAATATAATAATAATTTGAAGTCACATAATAGGTATGGTGTATACGAATACAGTAACTAAGTACAACAGATAACACTAGCAATAAAATGCTAATTCTCAATAAAACCAAACAAAAATTAGGTACCACAAGTGCCACATTCATAACAAATAAGTTTAAAAATAATGTTACTTACCATTGTTATTCAATCATGATGTACTATAGAAGTCCACTGAATATAATATGTTATTAACTTAACTAGCTTCAAAAGCTAACATTTTAATTATGACAAATACATAAGAAATTATACACATCACAAAAATTAAAAATAAAACAAAATATAAAATAAAACTGAATATATTTAATCATAAAAAGTAACTAAAGTACAATAATTGAAACAATAATAACGGAGACATTGTTATGTAATTATCAAACGAACATCCATCACATCTAGTTACACAAAGGTACGGAGATTCTCTAACGCATATTATACTACTACACTACGTATATAAATTACATTTTGTTTTAGGTACTATTTTGTATATCTAGAAAACATATATCAGACATCTAGAGAGCTACAGACCGTGAAGACTAAAGTGAACAGATGATTGCAATGAAAATAGCGCCGATATTCTTTTTTTTTTTTTTTACTTATGGCTCTATGGTTTATATTGTTATAGACAATCTTTTTTCGCGTCAATGACTCGCAACAAGTACAACCTAGTCTGTGGACTTGGCGTACGCAACAAGACATCAAAATACCTAATAGATGTACTATCGTCAGAAATATTCGTGGCGCATTCGGATTAATTCGTCGGTGTTTTTGAATTTCTAACCTAATCAGAACCTGTATAATTTACTGAGGGGCTAGTTCAAGTCCCGACATAAATTACGAGGTGATTTAAGTAGAAGAACTTGTATTTTTAGACTGTAGTCTTATTGTCACTTTTCACCAACGCTTTATGGTTCTGATAACTGTTGCCTTCTGAATTTTATGCATTCAAATATTACAGGCATATTTATATATTATAATTGTAACGTTTGTGACCTTTTTAAAGCCTAAGAATACGTGAAACAGGCAAACTATTTAACATAAGATATATTAAGTAGGTAACAGAAAATTAGCACCTAAAATAAAATATAGCGATATGATCGTATTATTTACACTATAAAATTACGAACTAGCTATAAATTTATAAACTATGGATTTTCATTAAAATAAAACACACAAAACGTAATAACTTACTCTGTACACTGAACGAAAATATTATAGTTATATAACTGGTTCTCATCAAATTGAATTTAAAATTATGGCAATAATTTTATATAAATCTATTGACTACCGTTTGTTTGATTAACGTATAAAGTTGCTGAAGATATTGATATGTTGGAATAGTTAGTGCAGTGTTAGATAGTTATGTTATATAATTTATTAAAATTACTAAGTTACATGTATATCCTCTAAATCGAAATGCATTAACAAAAGCTGTTACTTGATAAATAATCTTTAACAAAATCGACATAAATTATTTAGCTATTTGGCGAGTCTCAAAATATTGTCAAAATACTTGCACCTACTGGCAAAACAGATGAATAAAAAAATTACCAAAACACGCAAACAGTCGAATGTCTCAATTCATCACCTCTGCCCTGCTTTGCTACAAATGAGACAGTATTATAGATCCGATAACCTCATTAATGTAGGTCAGTAGTCTGTTCGTATACGTCTTCTAGCCGCCAAATTGAAATAAAACATGATAAAATATAAGCCACATAAACTAATTTCTTAAGCCACTACAAGCCAGTGCTTTATAAATATTGCAAAAGTAAAGCACTTGTACAAAACGAATACAAAGTTGTGAAATATAGTGCAATAAATGTCACAAAAATAATAACATACAGAAAAATGGTCCTGAGTCTTAAACACAGTCTATATAAAGCTCTATTACACATTTCACAAACGAAATCTTTCAGTCCTGAAACATCACGATTTCATTCACGGATAACTACATAGAACAGCACAAAATTAACGCACAGAGTATTAAACGTAACATAAAATTAACAAGACACTGCGGGTTTGGATAAGGAGGCTAAATGCATAGTTCTTACGGCCAGAAAAAAATATCAGGTACCACAAATTCTAGAACGCCACCGTGTTCCATTTTTGTATTTAAAAAGGACCACGAACAATTTCAACAACTAACATTTTACATCGTTACTGACTACGTCGGTTTAAATTCGGAATGTCGCTTTGGAGCATTTATCTAAACCTGCAGTGTACATCGTGGTGTGGTCACGCTCGCTCACCGGGCGCCGCTCGGTGGTCGAGGCGGAGGGAGGACGGCGGCCGCGGGTGGGGGGGAGGCAGTGCTTCGGACACTACCAGAGGTGTTTGTGGCGATTCTAGAGGTTTCGTACCTGTGGACACCACGATTTCACCAATTAAACCCTTGTTGGCTTCACACCTCAAATAAATGGTTAGATAAATTTTATAGCACCAATTTTCGTCACGCCAATTCAGATGCCAATTTATTATTTAAAATTTATTGAGATCCCAATACTTTTAAAATAAATTTTGGCGCCAATTATGTCCGTACGACACAAACTACCCTGTGCTAAAGCAAGGATAACTCAAACGAAGTAATAAAAAATCCAAATTAGAATTTTAAAAAGTGGGCGTACTCCCGAAAATGTCTAGTTATGAATTTATTTCCATATGAGATTAACTCAGTTAAATAATACTTATAAATTGAATAACTCGAGTGACAGCTTAGACCAAATCCATATGAAACTTACGCTCATACTTACTCCCTGCGACTGAGAATTAAATTTAACAATTTTTAATAGAAATTTATTTTAATTGACAATTTCGGAAGTAGGCCGATATAATATAATGGACTTGTAAACTTAACATGTCCTGTTTTTACAAAAAGAAAGGAAGCTGCTAAATCATTGCTATTAACACTTGAAGTGTCACCTTCAAGTTTGAATTCGACACGCCACAAGAATAAAAATATTACAGTAAACATTAATCAAAACTATGGTGGCTGGTCTTACCAACAAAAGAGCTTTCGAGCCAGTACAACTTTTGACTGGACCTCGGCGAAGGTTGTCGATCCACGTCCCCGTTTGCGGGCTCCAATCCTGACACGTAGTGAACAATGGCCGATGTTACTTCTTTAATAGACGTCTGTATCTCCTCAGAGGCCTTTGAAGACACAGACTGTTGAAGTATTGACGAAGCTAGTCTGTAAGCAAAAAAATGGAATTTGAATGTTCAGTTCGCATTTATACAAAAAATATGCATATTAAAGAGCTGTTATAACAAAAAATAAGCGCTGTAAACGCAATAACACTTTATACGCTAAAAGATTAAGACATTAGAGGATGTATTTAATGCTTACTGCAATGAAAATGAAAAACGGAACAGAATAGAAAATGTATTCGAGAGCCTATAAGGATGCGGTCAAGTCGATGTGATATTTACCTTTCATGAGGTGTTCTAGGGGTGCTGTTCAGGCGCTCCTGACTCCTCCAGCCCAGGTACGGCTGTCGAGCGCTGAACGACGAGCGGGTTGAGGGTGAGCATAACGGGCTGGTCCCGCGAATGCTACTGCGCGTTGATGAGCACGGTGACGTCTGGCGATAGCATACGAGGTACTGTTAGGGCGGGTACTTTCCAACGATGGTGAAAAAGCAGAGTAAGGGCACATGATTTTTGAGACAATGATGGTAGGAATAGCTGTACAGTTAGCATGGGCAACGTACAAACCTCATGGATATTAAAAAACGAAGAGTAAATGAAATGAATTGCAATGCAATATTTTAATAGCTATATGATATGATATTTCTGATGTATTCAAAACATAAATTAGCAGATTTTTTACTGTGTAAGTTTCTAAATTTAAAGTTGGAGTCCATCCTTACATTAATTCGCGAATCTTGCACAAAACGCAGAAAAACTTACTTGATTAGAATTAAGTCGGCTAGTAGACCATCTGCCGAAACTGGTGGTGTGAGGAGACAGTTGAGGCGGCGGCGGCTGAGCGTTGGCCCCGAGGCTGCCCAAGGAAGTAGTTTTCGAGTTGAGGCCACTCCAGCGCGCGGCCGACGCGGATGCGTCAGACAATCGCTTGCGGAGGAGGAAACCTTCACGAGGAGCAGGTGCATTCTTGTACCTGTCAAAATTAGTATTGTTTGATTAAATTCACTTTAGTAAAATGAACGAATCTGATTTTCCAAATGAGGAAAGCATATTGGAAAGCGAACTCTCTAGAGCACTCTAGGTATTGACGACTCTTGTGACATTACCCATGTACAGAAACGTCGACCATTTCAAAATAAATGCCTTGTTTGTTTTAGCTTACTTTAAGTTTAAAATAAACGTTTTTTTGGCGGCTTCAGTCAATTCCTAATAATCTTCAATATCTCTGGAACTAACAATTTTTTTCAGTTGTTAGGCAACTGTTCTGTGTATAATCGGCAGATAGAATATTAAGAATGATAAAACTTGACGGTGTTATAGGAAGTTTTCCAAAAACAATTCGCTTCGCTAATAGAATTAAAAAACAGTTCAGTGAAACTACGGTAACGAAGCTAGACCGTGTTGGCGTCAAGTCTAGCCAGGTCATTTACACGGGCTTCAATTAGGTCATAGTTAATGATAATAAAGAGTGGCGGGAGGTCGCCGCGGATGGCGTGAGAAAGTACATTAAAATAAATGGACTTTGATGAGATAACGCCAAAACGTTTAATCTAATCATTATTAAATGTTAGCTTCGGAAAAGCGTTACTAAAAATATTCGTTATAGTTTTATGTTATGGAAGAGATAGTCAATTGAATCAATATAATCACCATATTGGACTCTTCCAAAAATGTTTTGAAGTAAGAAGTTAGGTAAAAGTAATATCTGTATAGAAATAGGTAAGTGAAAACAGTTTTTGTTGTAGATTTAGCAAACTATGAGCTATAGTGTAATCAAATAACTCATTTTTTAAATTTCATTATAACGATATCGAATCAATATCTAATATGAGTATATAGAAAAGTTTCTGGATTAAGATAGGAGTAGAAAAAACTAGCTTTCGAATCATGTAAATTTGTTTTCCTCTAATTTTCAATAATCATTTTGTTTGAATTTCAGCCCTTGGAATACACTCATTTACGCTTAGGTAATTCCAGAAATAGTAATGAAAATTCTATAACAATATCAAATAATAATATGGAATATGGCTCTGGACATATTCTATACTCTCACAGATCCAAATAACTGCTGACTCCACGTTGAGGACAATAACGGTAAGTGTTATGGTTAATTGAATCATTTATTTCGGCTTTACCATAATGGCTAACGCTATTGAAATCGTACGGTAAGGTTACTAAAACCAAAATACCGGACATAATGATCTCACTACGAAATTAGAAATGAGGATTCATTATTTAATAATCTCCATTCCTATTTGTAATTAACTCCAATTCGCTCCCGAAATAAACCTTATTTATGAAACCACATAAAGGTGGTCACGAACTAATATGACTTGACGACAGCTACGTTTTTGTGTTACCTAAGTTCGTGTTCACACGCAAACATGTCGCGTAAGTTAATATTATATTAACATAATACAAGGGCGAAGTAGTTAACATAGTAACAGCTATCCGCGTAAACAATACTAAGTTGTTTTCAAATGCAATGACCTATTCATACTGTCAGAGCATCCTAATGGCAAGGACTTGTAGTTAATAAAAGAGGCAGGCTGCATTACAGATGATGACACTCATCGACAGACATTCATACCATCAGAAGCAGACGGTGAAGTCAGCATAGAATATAAACTAAATACTTCTTCGTTGATTTAATATGCAAGCTCGCAAAATATTTCGCGATTGACGCGGGAAAACATACTATCAAAATCACTGCACTGCCAAAAGTCAAAGCCAAAGTTAATATTATCTGGTTAAGCCTTGCTTTTAAATTGCTATTACGTAGGCGCCAGTCCATTAAGCTGCGGGCATTTTAACTATATTTGATCGTATGTACTCAATTCCAATAATTATTGGAGAGTAAATAATCAAGATAAAGCGAAACACTGAGCGGGGAAATCGCTCATTGATTCAATATGATACATGTGGGGCTTTAATGCATTGAACTGAGTAACAGCGATTGTATAATCATTATAAAAGAAAACTTTCTCTGCATTTGTAAGAGTTTGTCCAATGATTTTTAAAAAAATCATTTATTTCGTGTCATTATCACAATGTATAGTTAGACCGTTGCCCATACATTTTATATGAGAAACCTTCCCCTTAGTGCTGTACCTGCTGGTAATTGTTCTTTAATAACTATACATGGAAGATATTTGAGAGAATAAAAAAGTATTACGACAAATTTTAGCTATTTGTTTGTGGGGTTATTACCGCTAATCGTAAATTTTTTTCAAGGGCTATTCAACGTCAACATTATTTCAGCCAATTTAATAGGAGCGTATATAAGTACTTATTGTTTATTTATTTAGTTTGTAATGTTATGTGTATTAAGAGAATTGTTAAAGATAATTTACACATATTTAACAAATGATTTTACTGTTGTTTGTGATTTTAGATGATCGTTATCTACATTAAAATCTTACGTTAAAATACCTGAAGTATTAGAAACAATGGAAAGGATAAGTTACTCGTACAAGTAATATTTAATATTTTTTAAATTTAATTTTCAAATCCTATTTCCAAAAAGTTTTTGGGATACGTCGAATAAACATTAAAGTATTTAAAAATTATGCAAAAAAGTACACTATTGATTGTTTTTTAAAGAAAATTCGTATTGTATTTTATGTTATGATTATAATATCTATCTTTATTCCTTCCTAATAACGCATCAGTGATGGTTTTGACGTTTCTATTGTCCATGGGCGACAGTGACCATTTAACATCATGTGTTTTTAGATTGATTTTTATATCGCTAAATATGTGTATAAATAAAAAGAGGGTACTTACCATTCTGGCACATTGAGCTTCTGTAGCGACCTCTGAACCCGAAGCTCGTGCTCCGAGAGCACACGATCCGAATTCTTCTGCAATTCGTTTTCTGGAGGCTGTAACAAAAAATATGTAATCTATTGAAACTGTACAAAACAAAATTTTATAAAACACAAACAAATTCTACTTACTACAAACATTGAAGACAAGCATAACAAAATTGGAATTATAGGAAATTTTAAGAAAAAAGAATTGTAATAACTATAATTAATACATTTATTGTTTAGGCGTATTATTAATAGAAGAAATTAAAAAGTTTTCTACCGCAAACTTAATCTACATTTACCACTTCTTCATCATTCACTTCATCATCATCATTCTCGGGCGCTAAACGATAAATTGTTTTATAGAAAGTAGGATCAGATTCTAAAGCTTTCGTCATTGACGGATTCTCGTTATATTCGCAATTAAAATCATTCACGGATGACGAATCGGTAATCCCTTTTATTATGTTAATTGTTTTATGTATCTTATTGATCGCGAAATGTTCATATTGTCGTTCTTCATCCTGTTGTGATAGATCTGCTATATGTGCTTCGACATCATGCGATTGACTCACAATCTTCTCAAGGGATTCCTGACTCTTCAAAATACTGTCGCTTATTCCACAGGTATTAATAATTTCTGACCATGATATAAAACAGTCAGAATTACTCATCGTAGATTGTAAATTATTGACGGAATCAAACACATCATTTTTGGTCTTTGATAATAATTCAGATAACCCATATACAGTTTCATACCAAGAATTCGTATCGGCATCGGATTTTAGTGAATTCAAACTAAAACTGACTCTTCGTTTCGACCTTTTCAAAGTTGATGTAGATGGAATTAAACTGTGTTCATCATTTCGTCGCAGTATTTTATCTTGTTCAAAGTTGGCATAATCCGGCAAGTCTACGTCACTTAAATCTTCCTTGAATTGTGGTTTTACTATAGAGCTGTTGGAATTTGATAGATCTTCTAAAGGTGGAGGGGGAATATTTTCTATGAGACGATTAAAAAATGCTTGTACTTTTTCATAATTTTTTCTTGATTCTGAGTTGTTTTGCGCTCTTGATTTGTGTTCGAATGATAATACTCTATTAGTATCGTCGTTAAGTGAAACCACATCATCCCTGTCACAAGATTTAACACTGTAGTTAGACTGGCTTGAATGTCTCTTCCGTAAAACGAATTTTCGAATACCTATTTTCGATTTCCATTCTTCGTGTTTACTTTTGAATCCGCTGACAGTCAAAGAGTTTTCATCCTCAGATTCACTTCTGGGTATGTCTGGATATTTAGTGTAATAGTAGTCTCTTGACAGTGGTTTTGAATATATGTGTTCTGGCTTCACTTCTTCAAAGGGTTCCATTTCCTGTGTTATCCATAAAGTGTCCAAACGCTGCCAAAACCCATTTCGTTGAAGCACTTCTTCTGTCGTCAGCAACACGATAGAGACCATATTTCCGTAGCTCGTGCCACGAGATCTCGGTCACGACTGAAGTATCATAACAGTTATTAAGGAAATCATTAAACAACGATGTTTAATTTAAAAGTATTTACGAAAACATAGATGATCAATGGAGAAATGTAAGATAAGACTCGCATAATATTGACGTTTATTATAAACACTTTTGTCTCACTGAAGTTGTTTACGTAATTAGTTAATATCGACGGCACATTATGCCCGAGCGTCCGGAGATCCTACGTACGTTTACGTATTTCATAGTAGAGATACAGCTATTTAGATACTATATAGGTATGAAGTTAAATTTTGAGCTTCGCTCTTATCTCACAAGGTTCAAACATTTTCAAAGACCTTTAGAACAGTTCAAAATCGCAACGCATACAACAAGCGATCCTAGCGTGACCTTGAATTTAAATTCTACAGAACTCACCCGTACGTCAGATGAAGTGAGCAACGCGCAGGGCCCCAGGAGCCCTACACTCTCCCAGCATGTCATATTCACAACGAACTTCACACACTGAACGTTCGCTGTTTAATCTACACTCGCATTCCGATAATATTATCGCATTGTGATGCACCAACGACTTCGCAATGCAACGTTACGTAAGTCCCCATATCGGCATACGATACCGGTTCAATTTTTAGAAAACCAAAGAAGCAACTACACACAAAGCTTAGAGGCACCGATAGGAAGTGAAGGAAGCAAGCTGCAATATCGAAGCGGAAAGCGCTCGCCAATCAAATCAGCATAACGTTGCCTATTGAACGATAAAATCCAATTACAAGACTGAATCGGAGCGACCGCGGGGCTTCGGTGCTTAAGGTCGCTCTGCGGGCCGTAGCCGGGGCTTCGTGTGGGTCTGGCATGCGGCTCGGGGCGGACTTACGCGGCCACTGCGGCACTTCGCATCGTGGCTCATGGAGGCGGCAGTGGACAGGCGGCGGCGCTGCCTCCCGCCAGACTGAGGCGCGGTACGTGTCCTTGGGAGCCGCGCATGCGTTCTTCACCTACCCTTACTATCAGCTTCTAGTAGCTTTAACAATGCGAACGTGAAAATGTACCATCGCGATGATGGCACACTTTTCCTCAGCTGATTGTGTTATCTCCGACTGCAGTTCCGCGCATTAGGCGTCGGTATTTTAACGGATTACTGGTCTTTGCTTTTATAGAATACGGTTATCGGCTACGATAACAGGGAATATGATATCTATTGAATGAAATAACAGAACAATATAACATAATATTCGAAAATAAACAAAAGATGTTTTAAAATTGATTAGGAGACGCTATGCGGAGGGCGTGGCATTGCGTGACATCTTCAGCATTAAATGTCCTTTACCTCACGACATGGTTAAGTCACGAGACTTAAATAAGAGTTTATATCTCTGGTAAAGTGAACAAAATTAATTTAACGATTTAAAATCAATACAGTATAATAGGTACATTAGGACTTCGTATCGCGGATAGCACTGAAAACACAAATAACACGTCACTGACATCCACGACCCGAGAATAAAAAAATATCTGTGATATAAATGTCTGTCTTAGCTGAGAATCGAATCAGGGACCCTTTGCGTCGCGGGAAAGTCCATTACTAATTAAGCTAAACAATTGTTGAAATACAACTGGATAATACAATCTAAATAAGCTACAATTAGAACGAAATCAAATCGTAGTTACGTATTATACAAATAGCGAAATTACTTGATTGTATGCGTACTTACTCTTAAATACGAACACCTCTCAAACATCCTACGAGTAGACGCAGTCTGAGCTATTGTCACCATCTCGATATGAGCTCGTAGAAATATTAATGTCGCAACTGATCCTCCTCCGAACAATTCTAGGTTCAGAATAGTCGTCAGACCGAGCGAGCAGGTTGCTTCGGTCCGGGGGGGTTAAACTCAATAAGATATTCCGTGTAAGTACAGGGTATTCATATGCGCAACCGTGACCTACTAGTACAGCACTCGTCAACGCCCGCACTTGTACTGCCACACCTGGGAATTGTCTCATAGACGATTCCCGACGTACGTGGAAGGAATGCTTGTGCAACTAATGGGTGGAAACTGACGCAAATTATCGGGCAGCGGATCTCTATTCGCGGCAACCGCTGCATGCGCGCAATACGGCGTCATTTGTAAGCTACGGTTTTGATGGTATATAGATTAGGAAGGTGGGCGTTGATTGTTTGAGCTTGGACTTCCTTACTGTTGTGAGAATACGCAATCGTCCTGTAAATGAGGTGAGGAGAAATCATTAATTCCTATTGATTACGTGCACTATGCTAGCGATAATTCCGGAAACATCAATTACCGATAGAACTAAAAACTTACCATCATAAAGAACGCTCAAATTTCTTACCATTTTCGACTGTTGTAGTAGTTACTTTAACCCATCTTATCAAATGATAATTAAATTATGTTTGACGTTTAATGATTTGTTTTTGTCGTATTCTATTTTCAAAAATATCATTTAAATTAAATTTTGTAGCTTTCTGCTACGAACAATTTCACCCTCTTTTAAACACTTTTTTGCTTCTTAAACAAGAGTATCTCAAACATTGTGTGGAGAACAATTACGCAAGTACCCAGTGTGTAAATATGACGGAGTAGTGCTCTAAGACCCAATTACTGGCGGGCTGCGAGCTTCTCCTCCTAATTAGACGTAACACAATGCCTGTTAGCGAACGAAGGCAAATTGTCATCATTAACACGTTGTGCCTACTGCAGCGAAAGGTCACGTGCGTTTATCAGAGAGATCAAATAGGTTCCGTAGCACAAGTCCACTGCCTCGGGGTGTTACAGCTAGTATTGCTACATCCAATCTGTCCATTAAACTGAAGGGTATTTTTATAAATTATAATTTAACTAGCGACTCGTCACGGCTTCGCACGGGTGCAATTCTGATAATAAATACACTACAGAAAAACTGTGAACGTATTATACGTATAAACTTTCCTCTTTAATCACTCTATCTATTAAAAAAAACGCATCAAAATCCGTTGCGTAGTTTTAAAGATTTAAGCATACATAGGACTATCCCTATATTTATTTATTTATTTATTTATTTATTTTGGTGCAACGAAATAATTAAATAAATAAATAAATATGGGGACAGAGAAAACGACTTTGTTTTATACTATGTAGTAATGAAGCTTGACTACAGTCCCACGTGATGGTAAGCGGTGATGTCTTGGGTGGTAAAGCGCATTAACTTAGTAGAAGCCTATTCACTCTTGACTTGAAGACATTAACATTATAATCAAACTGGAATACCGACGCGGGCAATTTATTCCACTCCTTCGCAGTACGTATTTATGACGAGGAAAAGCGTCGTTCGGGACTTTGGTTTACAATAAATATTTTTGTAATTAATTAATCTTGTTAGATCGGTAAAAAAGTATAAAAAATGACAACACAAATTAATATACATGATATAATTTTCATAATTAATAATTTCTATGGAAGGTTGTTGCACCAGAACATTAAATTCATCTTTATTATTATAAACGTGGATGTAAGTTTGTTTGTTAGAGGTATTAAAAAGGACAGGATGCATTTTATTAAAAAAAGTATATTAAAAAAAAATCTTATGGTCTTCGATATTTATTTAAGGGCTTCAACTCCAGCGGAGCCGGGATTGAAAGTAAGTTAAAAAATAATTCATTTAAGTGACGATATATAAATATTAACTTTTGTCGTTTAATAATACGGCAACCCTAAAAAAGCTTATAGGAGCCAAATGAGTGATTGATAAATTATTTAGCGACGAGAAACACTACGCGTTTCAATCGTTCATTCACATTCATGACTCGTTCACACCTCGCTTAGGTCAGAATTAGTCGAGTTACAGTTACTATGAGATGCTATTGCGCATTTGCACTATTTGCAACGTATAAAATTATTTTTCTCTTTTAAACAATGAGTTATCCAAATTTGAAAACACGTCAATATTAACGTTAGTTCCCCGGTTGTTTTCCACCGTGTGTTTCCACGTTTCACAGTCGAATGCGTTGGCATTTTGGCGCCAATCCAACCAGTGCAGTTTTCGCTACATTTATCTTACAAACCCTTTCAAAGGTTTATTATAAAGTTGAATAATTTTCCATTTAATTATATCTAACAACGTTATTTTAAATATCGAATGGTTTAACACATACCTTTTGTATAATCACACATTACGCCTCGTTTTAAAAATAAAAATAGTAAGTAATTCTAACCTTAAACCTTAGTACGAAATATTATTATTGCAATTAAATTTTACGTCTACGGGCATGCACTCTTTGGCTTTCATAGGAGTGATAAACATCATATCTGATCCACAGCTATAATTTACGCGTAATACTTGTTTTCCGTTAAGTGTTACTAACCCCTGCATCGGGGTGAGAGGGGTAAATCACCCCTATCTGTACACGACCTAGGTCAACGTGGTGTGTCACATAATGGAGTGCTTACTTATTTTATCGTACCTTATGCAAATTGTGAGTTATTTTAGGGCAAGTCATTTATTGCACGAAGCACGAAAACACTAGAAATGCGCAAGTAATAAGTGCAAGTAACAAGTTTACGTAAAGATTCCGTTTTGAAAACAAGAGTAAAAATTTTTATTAAACAATAAAATTAATCAATATAATATTTAACTTACATAGAAACAAAAAATAGAGCAACACCAAAACCATCATTGATGCGTCGCCGTTCAAAAAAAGAAGAAAAAAGTACTGGGAACACGACGAATTTTGACGGCTAACTTTAGCAAGATTTTTTTCAAATATCTTCATGGACAGACGTCGATCATTTACAATTTTAAGATTATGTTCTGATGTAATATTATATTGACAATTCAATTTCAATGCGATCAACTGATGTAGGTCAACTTTCAGTTTCATTGTCAAATTGATATTGTGGTATTTCTTTGTGTCAGTCAGTCACCTAGATAAAGACTCCGGTTATATTTTGATTTATCATATGATCTTAGATTTAATTTCTGCTTAAAATCCTGCTATTTAGTCCAAAATGGACCATAATACATTTTATGAATGGTTTACATTACATTGACACTAATTACTAAAACTAAATATAATAAATAAACTTATAAAGCTGCAAATAGGCATCCTAATATGGTGTGTCCTTACACATGTCGCGTGTCGAGTCATAATTAATGCCTGAAACCGATATGGTGACATCACGCCACACTATGGCGATTTATTTAGAGCTTAGAGGATTATGCATACATACCAGACCACGCTTGAGCCATGGTCCAAATCATTCGGGTTGGTGGCGACACTGACATTCTATCATTATTTATTTACTATTAAAAACAAAGAAACGTGGAATTATTTACTTTTTACGTCCACTTTGTTTCTTTGAATGCATTTTCATCGGTCGCATGAAAATGACTTCCACGTGCTTGGCATAATTTGACGAATATAAATCAGAATGCAATTTACTTAATCGATTGAATTCACAGTTATGATTACTGGAGTAAAGTAGAGAATAAGCAAGTAAATAATGAGATTCTTATAAGAAAATAATAAGAACTTGTATTTCAAGGACTTATCTTTTAAACAGAATACATTTTTTATGGCACGAAAGTAATTGAAGTTAACAAATGCAAATACTTTTTTCGAAGGCGCTTTTTTGCTCGATGATTAGGTATTTTACTTTACAAATTACTGTTTCCCTAAGCTAATACAAAGCCATTTTTCCTGGAATAGCCCTTACTCACTGATTAAGTAGGGTAGTTAACCCTTATCTACAAATCACCCCGGAACAAACTTAACATTCTTTATGGTTGAGTAATGAGACAGTGCATTGATTTCGCTTATCTATGCAAATATTTTTCACGGAACCGCTGTTATTAGAGCTTACTATAGAAATTACTTCAAGGGTTATATAACTCGCGGCACATAAGTTGAACAATGCGCAGTAACCAATTTTTGGGTCTAAAAAGAAGTGCGGGACGCGGGGGCGGTATGTAACCGAAGCTACGCATGCGCACACTCGCTGTCCTTTCCGCTCCAACCCGCGCATACGTCTATCATGTCCTGAGTACAGTCGCTAGCGAAAGTTTTGTATTGTTTCACAATTTTTTGGCCGGTTTAATTTAGTGTTAAGAGAAGAAAGAAGAATGATGTTTGATGCGTTTACATATTTGTCCAAAGAAAATAATT
>DWJN01000805.1:0-21024 GCA_018248895.1 Carystus phorcus
CTATAGCCTATAGCCTTCCTCTATAAATGGACTATCTTACACTAAAAGAATTTTTCAAATCGGTCCAATAGTTTCTGCGATTAGCCCGTTCAAACAATCAAACAAACAAACAAACTCTTCAGCTTTATATATTAGTATAAGATTATTTTTTTATTTTCACTTCTAACGTGCATTACTATGGGGATGATTTTGGTTTAATTAGGTCAGCTTTACATTTTTTGCAGTTATATCATTGTTGCTCCAAATGAGCGTTATGTTGTTGGTTTCTGACTGAATTAAAAAAAAAAGGAGGTACTTATTTGTTATTTTGTCGCTTCTTTGTAAAATAAATAAAAGACGACATAGGTGTATTGGAAAAACACCTACTTATTATTTTATTTACAAGTTGGTTTAATTCTATGTTAATAATATACCTTTTATTTAATTTTCAATTAAAATACATTACCTTTTATTCGATTCAAAGATTCGCTTGTTAGATACCAATGGTGTAAAATATTAAAATACACGTCTTTCTGGGTAGTTAGTAATTTAAATTGGCTAGTAATAGATACAAAGCTGCCATCTGTCTCAGGTGGCAATTGTCACACTCGTCCAGACAAATTGAAAGGATTTGAATCGTACGAGTTCGTTTGAGGAGAGAATCAGAGAATGTATCGTTCTAATACCTACATTGAAATTCAAGATATCTATTCTGTTTTGCATTTAAATGGATATTAAACATTGCTATGGAATTCGTTCATAAAATGTCAAATTAAAATACATCCAGCAAATTATCAATTTGCTAAACTTCAACCAATAGGAAAGGCGGTGTAAAGTTCTGCATAGATGGCGCCACTATAGTTTGAGTCAATCGTTATACTTGTCAATTTTTACATTTTATTTAAAAATTGTCAGGATTGAAGTGTACCTACATCCAGTCTTATATGTTTCGTAGCACATTTTTTTTTACTTTTTAATACATACATATTTCTGCTTTACCAGTTTAAGGTTGCCTTGAAAGGAAGTAATTTTCTGTTTTAAGTAACAACTACAGCATAACAACAACAACCAGCAACAACACTACAACAGCCAACTAGTGGCAAAAATTCAGCAGACGCCTCTCCCATTAATAAAACATTTTTATAAACTATCGGATGAACCATTTGATGGCAAGTTACCGTCGACAATGGATATGAGTAATACCAAAGGCGTCTTCTATGAGTTACAGCAAAGATAGAAGGCTCTTAATACCTCGGTCAGTAAGCGACTTTTGTTGACTTAATGAAACAAGAGGGTACAAAACTAAAGACGTAGGCTTCGCTTAAATATAATATTATTTGCAATCATATTAATGACTTAATTAATGGACAGATCTTACGCGAAGCCCTTTCCAGGTTTTCAGTTTCTGGTTTTTGGTTCTGGGGTTAGATACTGGTTCCTGTTATGTCTTACCCTGGATTACTGATCAGTATACTAGGCCAACCCAATACGGAAAAATTATAGTCTGTTATTCTAATGGTAAAGTTACCACGGACAAGTGATCGCTTACTAAGGCAATTATTAGGTTTTGTTTTAAAAAGTGGACCTTATGGCATCGGGTAATAACCAAAACATTTTATTGTTTAATATTCGGTACTATTTTCAATATTGACCTAACATGTTATAAATCGGCCGCAGAAATGATAGATGGTATCTTAAACTCAAATATCAACACAGTCATTATTTCGAACTGGTAACAATTTGTCAAACGACCCTGCGATGAATGTACGCGCCTCCTGTTGACAAAACTTTATTACCGAAAATTAGACAATATTGGGCCAGAAAGGGCATCTTTTTTTCAAACCGCTACCCTAGTTACAAACAGAAATGATCCAGTTATATGACCCCAAATACTGTTGATCGACGACAATGCAAACCTGAAATACTAGTTTAAGTATTACCTCGTAATAATGAGCTGTACGCGATCGGAACTCTTTTCATTAAATATTAAAGGTACGCGTGAAAGCACAGCTCGTAATTAAAGAATACTATAATATAGAAGAATACTTAAACGATAAGGAAGCCTGGAAATAAAATGCCGTATCCAGCTCCGCAAAGGATAGTGAAGTATTTGTATATTTATTAGTCCAAAAGATGTGCTGAAGAGTTTCTTTCGCCGTTTTATCTCCTCGACGTAAAAGCACCTTTCCGAAACGGTGGAAGATTCCAAATAAATGACGTGCATAAGTGTATTGAAATAATACCTACATGAATAAATGATTTTGTATTGGAATTCAATTTGATTTAGGGTGCTTCAATAAACACTAAAGTGTGTTTTAGTTCATTCGTTTGGAACTGAAGTATCATGCGGGAGTGCAAAGGGAAGCACAACACCCGTATGCATGGAAGCGGTTGGAAAAGGGGAGGGGGGGGGGTTCGTTTTTATTATGTGGAATGTAATGTCGAACGGTGATAGTCAGCAGTTTAGTATCATGTTGTTAAACTTTCACAAATATTATGTACGATTACAAAACAAGGTTAATCTCGACAACCGTGACACAGTACCGATTATATGTCGCTGTGTGTTTGAACAGCTGGAGATAATCATAACGCTATTAGCATTACCGTGGCCCGGAATAAGTACTCATAATGTGCTGTAAACTGTGTCATGTCAATTTTAACATTACGAAACCATGTACACAAATTCCAACGCTTGTTGAAGCGATTTGTCTGCGGAATTCTTTCACCGGTGATACGTGTAAAGTATTGTTTTTTCTGTCCTTTTTTTATTGTGTTTGTAATTGTATGTTTTATTATTATCTATGCTAAAAGTATAAAGCTGAAGAGTTTGTTTGTTTGTTTGTTTGTTTGAACGCGCTAATCTCAGGAACTACAGGGCCGATTTGAAAAATTCTTTTAATGTAAGATAGTACAATTATGGAGGAAGTCTATAGGCTATATAACATACGCTATGGTGAATAGGAGGAGAACAGCAATAAAAAAGATTGCGGAAACGGTAAAATTTAGAGCTTTTCTTGCGTGCGCTCAGTAAACGGTGAAAGATACTCAAAAATCATGTATTACAAAGTTATTCCCCTTTTAAACTTCTAAATAAAAGTCCGCAACAGCATAATTATGTCTAGCTTGTAAGGTTAACCCACTATAGACTATAAGAATTTTTATGGAGATTCAAGATGATTTATTATGAACGCTGAGCAAACAAAAATATTACAGAATGGCATATATATTACAATTCGATTAATTTTTAACAAACAATGAAAAGCCACCAAATTAGAAGTGTGGCGTAGTGACCTTGTCCACGTGCACTTGTGTACACTACACTTACGTTGTACACCATAACAGTTAGTCGTGGTGCTGCAAGGGTACAGGCCTCTGCGGACACGACTGTTATACTAAGGCGTTAATGGGAGCGGCTGCTCAAGCAAAGGTGGGAACTTCTCACTAAGTACTCGATAACGATCCGTGTGTAATTGATTTTAAAATGGTCTCACACTTATAAAATTACGTTAGCATTCTCTGTGATTCAGATAGCATGAATATACAAAGACTAAAGCTAAGACTAAGCCTCGGAAAACTTCGTATCATCTTGGAACATTTGTCCTGTTTTTGTAACATTTCTCATCAATGTTCAAAGATCTTTATTTCTCATTGAGATTCATAACTATATCACTTACATGAGAACACTGATAAAATAGGAATAATCCGGTGTGGGTGATTTTACATTACATTACACTTATAAACACTATAAACACCATTGCTATTCACTCATGGAGCATAAAATAAAAATCATAATGTGGGTAGGCAGATCATTGCATTCGTGTTAATGCAAAGTAGGTTGTGGTCCAAGCTACGAGCGATTCTTCGACATCGCACAAGAGTCTAATTTCAGTCAACATTTAAAAAATGAGCATGTAATTTTTTTTTAAAGATGCTGAGTGTGGCGGATTCTCTGATATCCTTAGGAAGAGTGTTATATAGTTGTGCACCCGCGAATTTTAATGTACTTTTGCCGAGGTTTGTTCTACAATGAGGTAAAACTAGATGGTGAGCGCGACGAGATGAATATTTGGCTATTTCGCCTTTCGTGGTGAAAGTAATGTCAGAGTGCGTGAGTTTGTGGATTATTTTATAAATAAATATACATGTGTTATATATATATAATTGGTTAATTGTCAAAATTTTCGTTGCTTTGTATATTATTTTAGAGGATGTTAAATAGTTATAGTGATATAAAATTTTAATTATTTTATTTTGAAGTGATTGTAATGGTTTTAAATTTGTCTTCGCAGCAATTCCCCATAGCTCTATAAGGTAAAGCAAGTGAGGTTTAACTAGACTATTGTATATAAGTAGGCGAGCTCTTTGTGGTATACAACTGGCCATATTATGTAATGATCCCAGAAGCGATGATAATTTGAATCTTATGCGCTGTATATGTTCATTCCATGTTAATTTATTGTCCAATACTAAGCCTAGGTATTTTTCTTGGGTAGTTTTTTTTAAGATTTGATTATTAATATACAAGTTATTATGATCAGATAGTTTTTTGTTTTTGGCGCTAAATATTATATAAGATGTTTTGGAGATGTTTATAGTTAAAAGATTGTGTTGGAACCATCTGTTTAAAATATTCAGGTCTTCTTGAGCACTATTGATGATATCCTTGATATTATGACTAAAATAAAATAGACAAGTGTCGTCGGCATAGAGAGTCAGTTGTCCTTGTAAGCCAGCCTGGTGAATATTATTTATATATATTAGAAATAACAACGGGCCAAGGATTGAGCCTTGCGGTACACCGCAAATTAAGGGTTGGGGTGAACTTTGATGATCTCCTATTTTTACTACTTGATACCTATCGGTTAAGTACGATTGAAACATATTATACGCCGTGCCTGTGATACCTATACTCTTTAATTTTTGTAAAAGTAGTGAGTGGCTTATTGAATCAAAAGCCTTTTTTAGGTCAATAAAAACGCCCAGGGCTACGTGTTTTTGATCTATTTTCTTTTTAATGGTAGTTACAAGATTCATGGTTGCATTCAATGTATTTGATTTTGATCGGAAACCGTATTGATGTTGATAAATGAAATTAATTTTAGTCAAGTATTCGTCAAGTCTTTTATAAATTATTTTTTCGAGTATCTTTGACAGCACTGGTAGCACGGAAATAGGGCGATAGTTTCCGGGATCTGACTTTGCACCAGTTTTGTATATGGGAGTGACTTTAGCTATTTTTAAAGTTTCTGGAAAATGACCGTTTTGAAGTAGTTTATTCATACATTGGGTTAAATTATCGACTACTAAGTTTTTAATACACTTTAGAGCTTTTGTAGTAATACAATCAATACCGTTGCTAGTGTTAGGGTCTAATCTATCTATTATCTCAGATACTTCTTTTACAGTACATGGGGCAAATTCAGCAAACCCTTGGTCTTCAATGTTTGGATTAGCTATTGGAAGTATGTAAGTGTGATTGTTGACAGATCTTAAAGGTATTTCGTTTGCTAGCTGTAAACCTATGTTTGAAAAAAAGTTATTGAAAATATCACATATTTTCACTGGATCTGTAATTATTTGACCATGCACATTTTTTAAATTCGGGGGAGCACTACTATTGACAATTTTATTGTTGGAGAGAATCTTTATGAGTTTCCACATCTTCTTCGGTTTTTTATTACACTTCATAATTTCTTCGTAAAAATATTTGTTCTTAGTGCATCTTATTGTTTGATTAAGGTTATCACTAATACTTTTTAAATTCGATGCAAGTTCTTTGTTTTTTGGATCTTGTTTGCTCTTCTTCCATAAGTGATTTTTTTCACTAATCTTTACCAAAATTTGCCTGTTTATCCATTCTTTTTGTGGTTGGTTCAATATTTTATGTTTTATTTTTTTCTATCATTTCCTTTATGTACCTATCAAAGCATACGAACTCATGATTCAAGTTGTCCAGTTTGTTTGATTCTATCGTCTTGTATAAACTATTGAAATCTATTGCTTCATATTGGATTTTTTGCTTCTCAGGTGGTGCTATTTTTTTCTTTTCTACATAAATATTTTTATGGTCCGACAGTGAGGGTTCTATGATTGCAAAATGAAAGTTGTTTTCTTTCAAATTAGTTGCCACGTGATCAATAATGGTTTTCGTAGTCGCTGTTTCGCGAGTGCAGTATGTTGTATCTATTTTGTTCATTATTTTGTATCCTGATTCTTTTAATGTAGCCTTGTACCGCTTGGTTTTACTATCCGAAATTAATAAGTCGATGTTCATGTCACCAAATACGATAGCTCTTTTCCGTTGCAATTGTTGATCGAATTCGTCTAGAAAGTTGTTAAAGTTAGAAGAACCAGGTTTGTATATTATTCCGATATCCAAAGCGTATTTGTAAACATGTATCCATAGGTAATTGTTTCCATTATTATAATTAGTTGTGATTAGTTCATGATTCAGGTTATTATGCACATAAATTGAAACTCCACCACCAATGGTATCAGGCCTAATATTAAAATAATGTGTATAATTTTGTATTTGGAATAGTTGTGCTTGCTCCGTTGATTGTATCCAAGTTTCGGTCAGTGTGAATACATTTCGTAAAAGATTGTAGTATACATTTGAATTCATCGAATTTCCCCGGTTTGCAAATACTTCTAATGTTATTGTATAAAAAGTTTAGGGTTGATTTTTCATTGTGTGAGTTGTCATAATCATTTAGTATTTCGTATGTTGTTTTATTAGAGGTATCAGAGTTGAGTGATTTATTTGTTAGTTTTTTGACCTGTCGTTAGACACAATTTTTGGCACACCCTTAATGTATCGTATTGTGATGTCTTTCTCCCCGTTGACATTTCTTTGCAGAAGTTCTTCTTTTAACTCTTTTAAGTAATTTTGCTGCGCTGGGGTTTGGTCGGAAAATATTTTAATATTGGTTGGTAGTTTATCCTTGTTTTGTAGCAACTTTTTGACAGTCTCTGAGGATTCAAAACATACTTTCACCATCCGGTCTTTCTTTGGGTTATATTTTCCGAGTCTAAATATCTTTATTGGTTGTGGACAACATGAAATTAAATTTTTGATAATCTGATTCACTTCTCTTAAATCAGAGGAATAATCTTCATTTGGCTGGATTGTTTTACTCTCTGGTATCCCTAATATAATAATATTTTTTTGTCTCATTGAACGTTCGTGAATTTCTTGCATGATGTTTTCATTTACTTTAACTGAGTGGTTGTTTAATATTTGGTTTATCTGTGTTACTTTGTTTTCTAGATGTTGAATTTTGTCCTCAGCTGCAGTGTTTTTGTCTGTAAGATTAGTAATTTGGCTTTTAATATGACTTTGTTCGTTGTTCAGACGGTCAATAGAACTTTTTATGTCGAAGAGTTGCGTTTTCATTTCAGACATACTCTCACGCATAAATTTTAAGTTTTCCTCCTGGTTATTCGTAAAAGTATCTAGAAGGGTACTTATATCCTTACGAAAGCTTTGTAGTTCTTGCGAGCAGGAACAACTCTGTTCAGGTTGTTTACGCTTTCTATGCGTGACTTGAAGTTCCCCAACTTCCTTGGATAAGCTCGGTAAGTCTGTTAGCGAACCGCTTCGGGAGGGCGGAGACCGCGTTACACTCATGACTTGTACCACACGTCACTTAGAACACAGGTGAGTGAGATAGAAAATTGAAGATCTTGTTTATTCACTTGTTGTCGTGCTAATAACGACGTATTGCGGTTTGTACACTTAATGAATATTAGACTTTAATAGTGTTGAGGTAATGTTTAGTTTAGTAAAACTTTTCAAATTCAATTTAAAGGTAACAACAATAAGCACGTCTACTTCGTTCCAACACCGGGCGCAAATTTTGGTGTTGTAGATGCCTATATGTGACAGTGACCTTATTGTGCCTCTTTTACTCATCTGTTGGCTAGTCACATAACAAAATGTTAATCTAGGTTTGAAATGTAAAATAAATTTTAGGATTGGAGCCGTCAGAAAAGACAAAAGAACAATCCATGTCAAAGAGAGTCAAGGATCGCATGCGAGGGTATTACTACAAAACGAAGACTGCGCTCCAAGCGTCGGAACTGTATGTGCGCTCCAAAAATGGTTTCGGTAAGAAACTGATCGAACAATTCCTTCTAGATCTCCGGAAACTTCTAGAATGCAGAAAGTACAACGAGGGATATTTCAACCGAAAAGCTGATGGAAAATTACGTCTTTGTGACCAAAATGGGGAGTTCGCGTGTGGTGGTTTGTGGAACAGCGATAGATGTTCGTATGTGAGCGAACATGTTATTAATCCGTATAGAAGTCGCGAGGAACGTATCATATTCCAGACTTGGAACTTAGACCATAGGATCGAATTATCTCGGTCCATTATTCCAAAGATTTTGCAAGCTATCGATTGTTTGTACAACGGTGATATTAGATGTTTCTCGTGCGAAAAAATTTCTCATCAAGGCATTGTCGACGCTGATAAATATTTCTTACAAATTTTCACTAAGGAAAACTTAAAGTTGGTACACATCGTTTGCCATTACAAAGGCAAACACGATGCCGAGTCTGATGTTTATACAGTGTGCCAAAAATGTTTTCAAGTTCGAAGTGTAGAATTTAATAATTAACTTGTTCAACTTCGTGAAATATTTACGATGTATATTTGGTATGTTATTTCGGAGAAAATTTAGCGAGTTGGGGTTATGTAAGAGTGAGGTTCCTCGTACACGACCCCAACTCATTAAATTTTCTCATAAAATACTTGAGTATGTGTTCGTTTTATTTATTTTTACTTTTGCCATTACTTTGCTTTATACGGTTGCGTGGTTTCCTATTCAAAACTTTTACTTTGGGGTTGAATCTTCCAAAGGTTTTTGTTTGGGAGGCTACAAATATAAACAGAAATAATACGTCATAAATCAGCACAAACTAGTTAAAACTTACTTGAAATACTTTAAATTATGATGACCTACAAACTTCTAACTGAACTTCAAACTTTTGACCACACTGAATTTTTCAGGTCAGTATTGCATAGATGTGTCTCTAAACTGACGCTGTTTTATGGACAAACTTACACTATCACGTTATATTGAAATGTTTTTAATGTCGAATAACATATTAATAAATATTATGAAAGAAAATCTCAATAATTTTAACGAATTGTTTTCTTTTTATTATAGTATGAATTTGAAAGACCTTTAAAATGTACGCACTTCCCTCAGTGTGTTCTGCGTAAAATGTGGTAAAGTTATAATTGTGCCAATATATTAATTTAAATGTGTAAGATTAGAATATGACTTAATCAAGTGATTGAATATCATGTAGCCTTTTGAGGTAGTGATTATTATATCTTTAATATTACGACGATGTTGTAATTGTTTAATAGATGCAAGGATTTTTCTATTCCTTAATTGATCTCCTCTTCCCTAGCTAGTTAAGAATATAAGTATAATATACATTAAAAGAATAAAATTTAATCAAATTATGATAAATTAAAATACAATATGATTATAAATTTTAAACAATACTAAATTATTTTTATACTATGTTAAGGAATTGCATTCCAGTATCCTATATTTATAACTGGTTGTGTAAAATATGTTTCTCTAATCAACTATGTAATAAAAAGATGGGAATATAACGAGTTAAATCATAAAATGATATAATTTACATTGTATGACAATCCAACAATTAATCCAAGGTAAAAAGAACCTCGATTTTATACAGGGTTTAGCTAGACCGTAAACAAATATTTGGAAAGTGATCGTTAAATTTCTTGATAAGTTTCCACCGCTAAAATAAATTTTATTAAATAGGTTGCTTCCATCCTTTCTCATAGCATGGCTCAAAGCCGAATAAAATCTTAGATTTTTTACTATTTGCTACTTGTCCAATTCTGTACTGTAATTAACATCTTTTATCATAACTTTAATATTGGAATTTTATTAGGAATTTCACGATCACAATAATAAAAGTAGAGAAAATGGCTTTTCAATGGCTGCAACTTAAAAACACATGCATGGTTTTGTGAAAACCGGTATATTTTTAATAATAAATGTTAACGATTCGTTGGTTAAAAACCCTTAACTAAAATTTAATTTTGGTACTAATTATTTATTTATACCAACTTTATTAAACTAAAATGATTGTGGTACAAGAGGCGGATTAAATGATAAGTGAAAAAAAAATTACCACAAAACATATTTATACAATTTTGTATAAAGTCAATTATTTGTGAATATTGAGATTATGCCAATTCAAATAATTCTATAGTCGGAACAAAATGAAATACCTTCATCATACGATTTTGGCATGTTACATGAAATATGAATACGTTCTTCATACAGAATACATTGCGGGATATTTATGGACGAATAAAACTACGGAGGCACTAAACCGGCATAAAAGATCAGCATTGATTGAATTATAAGCATTCTGACGTCGAAAGATAACGGCCCGTACATAAAACTCATTTTATGTCATTTGGACACATTCCACTGTATTGATTTCGTGTACTTATATACTATCTATACATACTTAATTTAGTATTCCAGAACAATTATTATAAAATTAGGTTTTCTGACTAATAATAAGAACTCTAATATCATTATAATTTCAATGTCCATCCCTTCTAGATAGTAAAAAAAAACACGAAACTAGATAATTATTGTTTTAGCAAGTAGTTGCAATTTTTTGAAACATAAGTGTTTTGTATTTTTATGTTACATCCTAAACCCGTGTGGGTGATAGAGGATCCAAGCTGTCGTTATTTATAAATAAATCATTAGAGTAAATAAACTACTTCGACCTAGTAACCCAATTCAAAGCTAAATAAAGTAACTTTGTACCTGACCTGGGTCAACGTGGGTTACAATTAAAATAGGGTTGTGAGTAGAGTAGTGTATGACAGCCCACGTACTAGGGATTCTGGCACTTTTTATCACTAGGTACATTATACTTAGGTATATTTTTTTTTTCGAAAAAAGTTTTTTCATGTTTTTTTTTAATTAAGTATCAAAATTATAAAATACTTTATCGATATCTTTACGTTGTCGTAGTGGTTTTTCTATGAATTTATAAATGAAGTTAAATAATTTATAATTATTAATACTTTATATTAATTAGTGTGGTTTATTTTATCTCCAATGAGTTATGATTTACTAGGATAATATATTGAGACAAATATTTTTGTTACTTATATAATTTTTAATGTGTAATCTCCAGATACGATCGTGTTTTGTAAGAACGGATTAGGCGACTGTAACAGAAAACTGAATAAATGAGCTTCAAAGATTTCGTATTTCATGAAAACTACACATATGTTTGATTGTTTATAATTGACATGTTATACTTTTTTATTTATTTTGTCGTTTAATACGTAATTACAAAACAAAGTACGTTATTGTAATTTAATTTATTTGTTATTAGTAACTGTAAACTTATTACGATATGATAATAATTTTATTAATGAGATTATTGTTATCTTTTATTATTTGATAAATTCAAATTATATTTATTTAAGTATCTGTTTACTAAAGCCTTGTCTATTCATAAAGTAAAATTAAGTTGAATTTCTGCACTATATTAAGTAACTCCTATTATATATTTTATTGCATCGCGATTTCAATATCACGTATTCTAATATATAAATACCGCATTTTTAATTATCTGTATTATATACAGATTATATTAAAGTAAGACAAATAGGTAAACTAAATGTTAATTTGAACAAAATTTACATAATGACTTGTTAATGATGTAATATTTAGTATTTCGACGTGTTCTGTTATTGATTATACTAGGTATAAAAATAATAAATTAATTTACGTATTTAATGATATAAAATAATATTGTAGTGATATATTGAAAGCAATATTTATTGGAGTTGTAGTAAGTCATTGTGATCACTACAGCGTCGGCAAAGGGCAAACGCTTAAAATAATAACCTTTAAATAACTATGTTATTGACAGAAGTCGGTCGGATAAAACACATTAGATTAGTCGCATTTTTTTAACTCAAATTTAATATTGCAAAGCTCGAAAAATTGTTTTTGATGTTTAATTTGCCAAGGCTAATTTTATTATGTAAAATGGAATTAATTTTAATTCAACTTTGGTTGGGATATATGAAAGTAGCTGCATTGGGCTGTTTCTAATTTATAATTTAAGATAAACAAGTTTGTTAATATTTAAAAAGGCAATGCGGCGCCAATGTTCAAGATGTCACAATAACAAATCTGAAATTATATTATCAGAAGTAGGATCAATGATTGGCAACTGTAGTCGCTTCCAGAGAGCTTTATAGACGATCCATTTAGGATATTGTAGGTATAGGTGTTCTATACAGTATTACGTGATATTACCCCACCCTACCTTTCCATAGCATGTTAAAAATTTGGAGAATTAGTTGATAGTTTAAGTAGATTTACGTAGTTAAATTGTTAATGACATAGCGTGCGCTAAATTGTAAGAGAATTACTGAATCGTACTTCAACTTTTTCTTCGCAATTTTAAATGTCGCCGATGTCGGTTAATGAAATTAAAACTCAGCTATTCACAATTCTAATGCGGAAATCTCATAATGCTTCTCTACAGAATATAATATGCAACCTCTTTCAAAACTTTTAATTTGTAGAGTTCTTAAAATAGCTGACCTTTTTAGCTCCCCAGTACTTATTTAATGCCTGAGTGTTTCGTAAAAGTAGCACATTAAATTTAATATATATTTCAGGAGAAAAATATAATACGCACAAAATTTACAATAGGTAGCCAAGTTTGTTTTTAAATTTTGTTAAACTTTTGATAAGTAACGAACAGTGGATGACTTTCAATTGCTTTATAATTTTTAGCTTTATAATTATTATAATTATTAGGTTTTGGTGTAGATTCGATCTTATCGGTTGCTGTGCCTAATTCAATTACGACGATTTAAGGGTGTTCAAGATTTAGATTTTCGTGATATTTTATGGGACAATTGTAAGCGTCATCTGAAATCCTTGGGCACAAACAAATCGATTCTCCTCGTGTTACTTAGCGAAATTTCTTTTACCCGCTCGGCTAGCCGCCTTGTAATATTTCTTTCTAATTCCTTGTAGATATAAAAATAAATGACAATCAACAATGCGCATCTATAGTACCTATACCAACTTAACATAGTAAATATATTCAATGATTTTTTAAACTTTCATATTGAAAGATTGTAAAATAAATACAGTCATGGGTTCAGTGTTCGTGTTAAAAGAATCTCCTGAATTTCGATGATAAGTTTCTGTAATGGGTACATTTTATCCGGGAAAATAAAGACTAATATAACTGATTTATATAATACTAGCTGATTCGGCAATGTTACCCTTTTATATAAAAACACTATTGGATCGAATTGCGAATCCATAGCACTCTCGAATACGTTTAAATACAGCCAATTTCATCATAAACGGTCTAATCGTTTAGGGGTTCACTGACATTAGAACTTGTTAACAGAAGAATTATATTTCCTGATATTGTTTTTTAATAATGTAACTTTAATGTTTAAGAGCGGGAATTTAGTTTTAAAAATAACACTGTAATAAATGAAATTACATTTGCGTAGTCCTAAAACTGTATTTTATTAAATAATCGGTAGATATAGCCTGTAATGTGGCGTATGGTATTCGAGTTATTGAAATGGATGTACCTATTAAACAAATATCTAAACTGATGTCATACTGTTACTCAACGGGAATTTTTTGTCCCAATGTGTAACATCGGGGTGTTACTTAACGGGAATAACTCACCATTACCACCTACAACCTATGTTTATTCTTAGTAATTTCTACCTATACACAGAATACATATATTTTTGAATCTTAAGTATAATGTTGAAAATAAGAGTGCAATAAATTAACTTACCTAAAAATTCTAATGTTTTATTTATATTTCCTACAAAACGACAAAATGGTAGCATTTAAATGATAAAAATAACACAATTATTGTGCTTCTTCCTATTTTTTGTATCATTCGATGAAATCGTAGTTATAAGCATTATAAGAATGCAGAACTTATGATAAAATTCTGAAATTATTATTGAATATATCAATATACCATCAGGTAGCTCGTTCATGTGCTGCTAATTAAATAATTGAAGCGCTCATAGCCTGGTGGCTCGTGTCGATTCTAAGCGATTGACCCAGAAGCAACCACGAGCGCGGTCGGTACTTACATGACCGCTAATGGCAAAAATTTCTTGAGCTTTTCCGTGCTGTGGGGAGCACGTTAAGCCGTCAGTCCCAGTTGTTATCGAAAGCCATGCCGATGGCCTTTGAGTGGCATAAAAACTTCTGACACTCGGGTTGGCCAATAACCCCTCCAGCACACTGAAGCAGCATGGTGGACTATGGTATAGAGCTCCTCAGTAAAGAGGAGAGACCCATGCCTAGTAGTAGCCCATTAATGGATTGATTGCAGTTACATGCTGTTGCAGCTCTCGCAAAAATCTATTACACTTACAGAGCATACATGAATCTTACATAACTAAAATTCAATTCAAGGCAACTCGAGATGTTGCCTTCAGATAACAATTTGAGACTGGATGAACAGTTTTGATTTTTAAATGAACTTTCCTCATTGTATGTAGAAGATGAAATGTTTAAGTCCAGTAATTAAAAAACGTAAATATGAGAATATAGTTTTATTAGAATTACACATTTCAATCACTGCAACAATATTCTACCTTCTTTTCCTGCCTGGTGTCTTCTTTTTAGGATTGCGCTGTCCTTTTCCTGCTTTAGGCTTCTTTGCTGAGAATTGTGTCACATTACCTTTGCCCTTAACCTTAACCTTAGACTTAGGTGCCTTTGTGGTTTTCTTTTCTTCTGACCGTCTTAAAAGAGAAAAAATAAACATGATTATGTTTTATTTACATTACAAGTAATGAAGTTACAGTATTATAAATAATGTAACTTGTAAGAAACGTTTATATCATAAATAATATTAATATAGATTACACTGCTATTAATACAAAAAAATTGCTGAGAGGTATGAGACTTAAAAATGTTTTACTAATAGCTTAATATACAAACATGTTTATTACTGTCGGAGGTAAACATAAGTGGATGTTTATCGTATTAAGACACAGATTAAACTTAGTTTGTTTGAGTTGGGATCTCGTAAGAAAAGGCACGTGTAACCGCGATGCAGATTTTAATAGAACTGAACGATTACAAACAGTAAACAACGTTAGACATTCCGCCCACCAAAAAACACAGTTTTTTACATTATTTTAAACATAACAAAACAACTTCAAAAGTGGACTGTATAAGTAACAAAATGATCTCCTTATAACAAAGTGTATATAGTATAAACAAAAATAAGTTAACTCTAATTTTGACTTTGTATGTAAAATAAATGTAAAGTTAAACATATAAAACCTTATAAAAAAAGCAAAAAAGTTACACGTAAGGTTTACAATATATTTGTATATGAGATCAAACAAAATCATATAAAGTGTATAAGTTAAAAGAAAAGAAAACATTATACATTCTCTGGCGCTTTCGCCTCAATTTCATCTGTATTACTACGCAATATGCAAATCTTGCTGAGTGGGCGTTTATGCACTCCATTTTTACATTTAACAGTTACAACACGGGTTAGGTTATCAGGACCGGGAAATTTATCAATAATTTTGCCTAACACCCACTTAGCTGGAGGAACATAGTCTTCTTTTAAAACAACAATATCCCCTAAATTCGGTTCTATTTGTTTAGAATTCCACTTATATCTTTGATTGAGACCTACAATGTATTCTTTATACCACCTATTCCAAAAATCTCTTACAATTTTCTGAGTTAATCTCCATCTATCTATACCTGTAATTTTACATTTAGAATAGTCTTCATCAGCTAAATTAATAATAGGTTCCCCAACGAGAAAATGGCCCGGTGTCAACGGAAGGGGGTCGTTTGGATTGTCACTAAGTACACTAATTGGTCGTGAATTCAAACAAGCTTCTACTTGTGCAAGAATAGTAGACAACTCTTCGTACGTTAATGTGTGTGTACCTATCACTTTGTGTAAATGTAACTTTGTACTGCGCACCCCTGATTCCCATAATCCTCCGAAGTTTGGTGCGTATGGGGGAATAAAATGCCATGTTGTTCCTTCCAGTGTAAGAGACGCGGATATTTCAGCAGGTAAGGATGATTTACAGTTATCAAACATCTCTCTTAGAAGCTTATCAGCACCAACAAAGTTACTGCCATTGTCACTGTACAAATTTTGACAATGGCCTCGTCTCGATGTAAAACGTCGGAATGCTGCTATAAATCCTTTGGCACTCAAATCTGTTACCGCTTCCAAATGTATTGCACGGGTTGCCATGCATATAAATAGGCAAATATATCCTTTGTAAGATTTAGCTCCTCGACCTGGTGAAAATCTTATGTTTATAGGCCCCGCATAATCCACTCCAGTATTCTTAAAAGGCTTACTCGGCCTCAATCTCACATTAGGGAGCTGACCCATCAATTGAGTGCTATATTTTGTAGACTTATGCCGTCTACAGATCACACAATCACGAAAGACTCCTTTTACTTGGGGTTTAGCTTTCATAACCCAATATTTTGACCTTAAAAAATTTAGCATGATCTGTGGACCACCATGTAATGTTCGATGATGAGCGTCTAAAATTAAAAGCTTGCTAAAATGGTTTTTAGCAGGCATAATTACCGGATGCTTCGTATCATAGGCTGCTTCTGACTGTGTGATTCGGCCGCCCACCCTTAAAATCCCATTATTATCAATAAAGGGATGAAGGGTGCGGAGGTTACTTTTCTTCGACACTGACCCTCTTGTCTTTAACTGTTCTATTGCTTCTGTGAACTCAGAAGCTTGAATTTGTTTAATTAATAATTGTAATGTATCTCGTAATTCCTTTGTTGTAATAAATTTTGGTAGTAACTGACGCTCACCTTTTGGAAATTTTAAATTTAAAAATCGTCTACAATAAGATACAACTCTGAGCAATTTAGACAATGACGAAAATTTTAACCATATAAATTCTTTTACTACTTTATTAGAAACAGTTAAAGACACAACTCTCTCTTCCTCATTTGTATCTTCGACAAAGAAATCTGGTTTTACTCCTTCTACTAGCCAGGACGGACCTGACCACCACAAACAATTATTCATCATATCCTTTGGAGCAAGTCCTCTAGACGCACAATCGGCTGGATTAGTTTCAGATGCAACATGCCCCCATTGTGTGTATTCTAAAATATTAAGTATAGTTGTAACTCTATTACTAACGAAAGTACTCCATCGACTAGACCCACCCTTAAGCCAGGCCAGAACAATGGTTGAGTCAGTCCAACCGTACAAGTTTTCTTTTGGTACATTAATAATTTGAGATACCTCATAAACAAGTTTTGCGGCTAATACCGCACCACAAAGTTCGAGTCTTGGGATCGATACTTCTTTCAAAGGAGCAACCTTGGTTTTGGCTGTTACTAAATTCACATAAACTTGATTATTCTCATCGATAATACGGATATAAACTGCTGCTGCAAAAGCTGTTTTTGAAGCGTCTGAAAAGGTATGCAACTCTATTTTACTAAGTCCAGTGTAATTAACCCATCTCGGTATTTTTAAATGTTGTAGATCAACCAAACTATTTCGATATATTAACCACTCCTTCAAAAGATTCTCTGACAAAATATCATCCCACTGTACATTAGCCTTCCACAATTTTTGTATGTATACTTTAGCCTTTATGACTACTGGCGCTATCCATCCCAATGGGTCGTATAGCCTCGCTACATCCGAAACTATCTGTCTTTTAGTATATTCTCTATTCTCATTTAATGTAATTTTATACTCAAAACTATCGTCTTCTCTATTCCATCCAACACCTAGAACTTTCAGCAAATGATTCGTTTTTATGATAAAAGTATCTCCAATATTTTGCTCATCCTTATTTTTTATCTGTTTTAAAAACTCATTATTATTACTATTCCATTTTTGAAGATAAAAGCCTCCAGAGTTCATAAGTTTATTCAATTGGTCATAAATTGTAATTGCTTCCTCAATAGTTTCACATCCTGTCATCAAATCATCTATATAAAAATCAACTTTAGAAATTTTGGCTGCTAATGGATAGTTATTTTCTTCATCTTGAGCTAATTTTTGTATAGTTTTAACAGCTAAATATGGTGCGCACGCTGTGCCAAACGTAAGTCTCAAAAGTTTATAGTGTTGAATAGGATCGTCGGGATGAAACCTCCATACAATTCTTTGAAAGTCCGTATCTTCTTCATCAACTCGAACCATTCTATACATTTTAATAATGTCTGCTAGAATAACTATTCTGTGAAATCGCCACCTCATCAAAATATGTCTTAAATCTTGTTGTAGTTTTGGGCCGATAAGTAGTTCGTCGTTTAAGGAAATATTATTGTCTCCCTTACTCGACGCATCGAAGACAACGCGAACTTTTGTTGTAGTTTTATCTTCCCTCACTACACAGTGATGTGGGAGATATACAGCATCAGAGTCATCGTCATTTGAAACTAATACCATGTGATTCATCTCTAAGTATTCTTGCATTACCTCATTATACTCGACTCTCAGCTCTGGATTCCTAAAAAGGCGCTTCTCTAACAGATGTAATCTTTTAATTGCTATCTCCTTCGAATTATTGTACTTACACTGAGGATCTTCTGTTGAAAAGGGTAACTTGACGATATACCTACCGTGATTGTCTCTCTTTGTTGTTTGCTCATAAAAATCTTCGCATTTCTTCTCACTCTTTGTTAGTTCTCTCTCTAATGTATTTGGCTCATTTTCCATCTCCCAAAATTGTTTTAGTATCTCGTCTTCAGTTTTTATGTGTATGTGTGTGCTTATAATCTCTGTAGTTAATTCTGATTTACGCGATATTTGTCCTGACAGAATCCAACCAAATAATGTATTTTGTGCAATGATATTTCTCGTAGGATGTTTAATGATTCCGTCAAGTAAAATCTCGCTGTAAACTTCTGCCCCAAATAAAATGTCTATCTTACCTGATGTAGTGTAGTTGTTATCAGCTAGGGGAAGATTAGTGATCTCTAGCCACTCAGGAGGATTAAGGTCAGTTGCCGGTAGTACTGTTGTTATAGAATTTAAAACAAATGCATTAATAATCGTCGAAATATTAGAATTATAGTAAGAGTGTACAGCAAAAGATACCATATATTTTATTTTAGTTCGACCATCTCCTAAACCTGACACCCAGCCACTTACCGGTTGGCGTACAAGACCTAATAATTGCACAGTCGCTTCTGTCACAAAAGAGGCTTGAGAGCCTTGATCAACTAATGCCCTAATTACATGTTTACAATTATTTTTATCATAAGCCTTAACTTTAGCAGTTGCTAATAATACAGTTTCTAATTTTTCTCTTGACAAGTTAACTACCACTTGAGTTTCCTCGCGTAGATTAGATTGTAATTGTGACTTACTTGAATGGGTAGGCTCCGTGGTGGTTACCTTGTCAAAGTGCAGCAATGTATGATGCCTGCGACCACACTTTCTACAACTCGCTGGTTGACGACACTTTATAACAGCATGCGTTGGAGCAAGACAATTAAAACATAACTTATTTTTCTGCACAAAATCTTGCCTTTCCTTCGCCGTAAGTACTCTGAATTGTTTACAATGATAGATGTAGTGATCATCTTGACATATTTCACAACATAATTTAGGTTTCATCTCACTCGAAACATGAAATACTTTAGATTTTGTGTTTGTGGGCTTCACCTGCGCCAGCGATCTAACTGAATTATAATCTATCATTTCCAATGATCTGAATCTTGACTCCATATAATTTCTCAAATCCGACCAAGTAGGTAAGTCATCGATTGTACCACTAATTTGTTGCTCCCACTGTTTTATAGACTCATTATCTAATTTTGATAGCACAATATAAACGATGATAACATCCCAGCTGCTAGTTTCTACTCCCATATTTTTCAAAGACATTAAACAAGATGATGTAGTATCCAACAACTGCTTCACAGCACTCGCCGTTTCAGTGTGTATTTTCTTTTGGGAAAAAAGGTTTCTCAATACAGAATTACAGTTGTATCGCTTGTTATTATACCGACGCACTAATTGGTTCCATGCCTCTTCATAATTTAATTCGGTTGTAGAAAAATTACGCAATAGTATTTGAGGTTCACCTGATAAATTGCTTTTTAAGTATTGTAACTTCTGCACGGACGATAATCCTTTATTATCGTGAATTAAAGATACAAACATATCATAAAACGTTTGCCATTCCTCGTATTTACCGGTGAACGTAGGTAGTTGCACGCATGGTAACTTAACCTCACACGAATTAACATCCGAACTTGATTGTAAAGAAGTCTCTCCGGAACCCGTATTGGTCGATGTTTGTTTTCCAGATGTAAAAACACGCAAAGATTCCATTAATGTAGTCTTATATTGAACGTAATACTCCTCGCAGTCTTGATATAAATCGTTGGTAAAATAACTATTTGAATCCTTATCCTCGTCAGACGCCAGTATAATTATTTCTTTATGTCGTGTGCTAAAATCATTCCACAGTTGCTCGGCTATTTGTAAACGAATTTCTACGTAAGCTTGTTTCATTCTTTCCTTAGGCGTCTTTTTAAAGTTCCTCTCGGCTCTTTTCATATTGTTAAATAACTCGTTTTGTATTAAAACTGCACTTGATAAGTCCGTCATGATGAATTAAAACAATAAACACAGTTTTTATTCGTAATATGTACGTATGTTTGCCACTCAAAACTCACAACTCGATAATAATTACGAACAACGTTAACACAGCACAATGCATTCAAACGGCTTATCTCTCGTCCTTTTGTTCTCGAGCGGTTACCGGCGGCTCGTCGCTCGGATCGCGTCCGGTCGATATTGGACCAAATGTTTATCGTATTAAGACACAGATTAAACTTAGTTTGTTTGAGTTGGGATCTCGTAAGAAAAGGCACGTGTAACCGCGATGCAGATTTTAATAGAACTGAACGATTACAAACAGTAAACAACGTTAGACA
>DWJN01000806.1:0-21018 GCA_018248895.1 Carystus phorcus
CACGCGTTGCTGTGACTAACGTTTACATATCTTAATTTTGCAAATTCATTGCCTTACACTGTCATCTATTACAATCTTATGGAACTAATTAATTTAATAAACAAACAATTTGCAATGAAATAATAATGCGACTATAAATTGAGATGTAAGTAAGCTATCCTATCTTTTAAGTTGGATTAAACTGGACACGGTGTGCAAAATTTGATTAAAATCGGTTAAGTAGTTTAGGAGTCCATCGCGGAGAAACACCGTGACACGTAGGTACTTTATATATATTAAGATATAATAAATGTATAAAATAAATCTGCGTGAATAAAAAATTTTGAAAAATATAATTTATATATGAAAATTATAAAAATATAGTTAATGAATCAACACGTTATTTTCACTTTGAGGGTTTCGTCAGTGAACTCCAAATCATCAGTGTTTCATCTCTTCCGTTATCCATCCAAGTGAAAATTTATGAGGAAATAAAGACAGATGGTATCGTAATATAAAATCGGTATTTATCCCAAGCGGTACTTAACTATATATTAATACGTGAAGCAAAAACTTTGGATCCCTTTTTTACGAAAATTGCGCGGACGTAAGAAATTTGGCCCACTTACATATATCTAGGTAGTTTATTATGTAGGAGAAGTGCAGAACGCTGATATTTTTTCATAATTTGCAGTAGAAGCATACAAAATTAATAAAAATAAACATATTTTTTGATATGTTACTTCATAATTCTTTTGATGATTCTTTAAAATTCGAATGCTGGCGCATATAAATTTGGGCGACATCTGACGAGTAGTTTTTGAGTTATCCCCAATACTGCGCATTTACTTGATGCGTATGAATACGGAATTAGAATACTAATTTATTACGGCGTATTTAATTGAAATTGTTTTTTTTGTCTATTGACAAAGTTACTATTTAACCAAACGTTGTATTATGTAACGAACTAACGACATAGTAGTGCATACATTTGGCACAGTTACCATTGACATGGAGGAGATGAACAGTAAGATACATCTTTATACATATATTTAAATAATTCTTCTGTTTGTGTATTTGTCACTGAACTCCTTAACGGTTGTACCGATATGGCTACAATTTGGTGCGTGTCCATGGTGTCTTATGTAACATAAACCTAAAGAAGTATATTTAGATTTGAGAATGATTTATCTGTTGTACGGAAATTAAACCAAGTACACATACAATATAGACATTCAATTGTTTAGTATATTTTGTATGATAACGTCTGCCGAATGTGCTAATATGTACATAAATATCAAATTGGAATTGATATAATTTTAATTATCTAAACTCGATGTCAACTAACGATGATATATGGGCCGCGTCGCAACTCATTACCGCGCGCGTTAAAATTCATAACGAGACTATAATACCAAATTTTCGATTAATTAATAACTTCATCCATGATACGAATATATTTTTTGATAGCTAGTTACCGGAATAATTTTAATATAATGATTGATATTTTTCTGCCATGGCCTGGCGTTGATTATTTGTTGAGTTAAATAAGTCGTTTAGTATTACTGTTTGTAAATTTTCTAGTAATACAGCGTTGAACATGTTATATCTATTCAAATACGAGAATGTTTATTTGTTCCCATAATATTATGGAATCTTCATAGAAAACATGAACTTGTTATTTAAATACATTTTCTACAGCTATAACAGCATTTTTAATGGCACTTCGCTATGTAGTTAGGATCACTATAAATTGGATTTTGGGGTCATCAATTAGTTTTGCTAATGCCTTTTTATTTAAAAATCTAACATTATAAAATCATTATATGCGCGAATATACTTTGATAAAACTTCGAAACACAGATGATAAACTATTATGTACGCGAGTATACTTACAATATACTTCGATACAACTCCGAAGCACACATCATAAACTATTAGGTATGTACGCGAGTACACCTACAATATACTTCGATACAATTCCGAAGCACACATGATAAACCATTATGTACGCGAATACACCTATAATATACTTCGATACAACCCCAAAGCATACATGATAAACAATTATGTACGCGAGTATACTTACAATGTACTTCGATATAAGTGAAGCAAACACGCGTTTAGAGAATGTCCGCGGCCCACGACGACGACTAAAGGAATTAATTCCCTTGACAAACGATTACCTCGCTCACCTCCACTTAAACGGGTCGGGTGTGAAATAATTTTCTCACTAATCCCGAAAATATATCGCCCATAAATAATCACTTGTATCGCCGACTGTCCAAATCCAATGAGTAGATTAACGTACCCATACTTTATGTCGATATCGATAATTGTAAACACTTGGAATTTAAATTTATTTATTTGTATAAATGTGGTATTTGATATGGTATATTTAATTAACTATTTCAAGGTTTGTTCCAAATTAGAATTTAATTTTACAAGTACGTAAAATTCTAAATCATCAAATTTCAAATGCGACGTAGCTCGATTTTCGTATTGCGGAACATAGATATTAAAATACAAATGCAGAGCTATAACTTGTAGTTACTTGTGACGATTATCTACCAATCTCAAAAATTGAAAATTTATTATAACAATATTGCACTTGAAGTGATCTCGAAGAATCAAATGCAGTTAATATACCTAATTAGCTTAAAAATACTTTATTTATTGTAAATTGGTCTTGAAATGTCGCTAGGTAAATTAAGTGAGCCGGTGTATTTAAAAAAGGTCTAAATGTAATGTGCGAATAATGCAATTTGTTTTATTATAGATAAAAATGTAACTGTTATATAGGACCGGAGATAGTATAACATATCTCTTCACGCTATCAAACTCTCATAATTACAAAAGACAAGGAGATTATAAAATTCTTATTGATGACTAAAAAATCTGGTAACAATACAAGATCGTCCCTTTTCATCGACATTTATAAAAACAAGTCGCATCCCTAAACCGAATAATAGATTCAAGAACATCGATAAGTTTAAGACATTTTGGAAGATTAAAAAAAGTAACTTAATAAGGTATTAAGTACTTGATAATAAAATATTATTTTATTGTCAGAATTTACTGTCCTCTCGTATTCTTTACATAATTTTGTATAATATGCGTGCGTCAGTGTTTAATTATCAATTTTTGGTATATTCTTAAGATATTTTTATTATCAACTAGCAACTTCTCACTTTGCTTTATTAAAACTACGTCTTTTCGCCCGCATCCGTGTCCATTATTATTCTTTGAAGGGTTTCAGGTATTATATAAATACCATATTTATTTCAATTTATAGCAAAGCAAATACCATATTTTATTTCGAGTGACGAGTTGTCTCTTAATCCTTTATTTCGGTTTAGGGGGAATCCGGCTGTATTATTAGAAAAATACATAATATTTATATAGCGACAGTTACAAAAAAGAGGTCAAACTTTTATATTTACGTTTCGTCTTCGACTAGAACTTGTATGACACCAAAGTTAACCTACAACAAAATATAAAACATGTATATTCTATGTATAGATTTGAGTCTGCTATTGTTTTATTATTGCGTCTAGATATAAATAGGTATATCTCTATAGTTAATCAAACGATGTATCCAGACCATACTTATCTTTCAGCCTTCTACCACATTCGGTAACCGAATGTAACCCAACAAAATAAAGTAATAAATACAAGACAATCAAAATAAAATAATGTAAAAGTGGGAAATGAAGGTTCAAAGGACTTAGTGAAACCTGTTCCAAGTATTTACAAACAGAGCCAAACACGCCCTATTCTATTCCACGGGCGGTTAATTGAGCTATATAATTTGACACCTCGCCGTACTGAATAGCCAATTATTAATATGGCCCTTGATTAATTGTGATATCAGCATTTAATTTACGTGTTAACACTCACCGGCCGCCCGCCATTGTGTGCGTGCCTTTGTACGCCGTGACGTTTCAATTTTGAATAAATTAAATTTCGAACGCTCCATTTTTTTCAAACCTTTCGCCTATACAGGCCGAAATGAGCTCTGTCGCAGCCAGTGTTATAATTTATTGCCGTTTTAACCGAGAAGTGAGAATATATTTGTAGTTTTTATTTTTAGCTTAGTTACATCTCACCTTTAGGCTTATTTATCGGGTTCCGTACCTATGAATCACAGCTTACACCTTCCCCTCAATTTGTTTATACCCATTTAGGTATTTATGTTTAAAATAACATCATACTCTTTATTCTGAATTAAAATTATGATACGATACGAGTTGATATTATGATAGGTATAACAAATGTTAAAGTTTGAATGTCAAAAATAGTGACTCAAACAAATATTTCTCTAAAGCAATTTTAGTTTTTAAAGTTTGGGGAATCGGAAGAAAATATGCTGCTTATTTTGTATAACAAATAAATCAGATCAGTGAAGTAACTTTGTCGGATACAATGGAATGAGTTTGATATATGCATGTATGGAGAATAGTCAGCAATTTAATATTGAACTTCACCGCCCCTTAGGTACCATCACGTTTGGTTGACATCAAACATTAACTTATACTAATTAAAAAAAAACAAACTTCAAGGCATCATTTTGTAACAGTAACACATTTCTTCTGCTATCTAACTTACTTAAAACACGGATGTCGCCAAGATGCTATATTTGATTAAAATTAGGGAATATGCACAAATTTATGAAAACCTACAGTAGAGATAAAGATAACTCTTCTTACAAAAAACAGCAACACGGCATGGAGGAAGATGAAATTTTAAAGATCCTGGCAAGATTCAGTATGAGAATTTGTAGCAACTAAAGTCTTGGCAGTCACTCAGTGTTTATGGAGCGGCTTCCGGATCTCGTTTGAGCACATCCATGATACTCTCTTTCTTTTTGCCCAAAGGGTTCGAAATGAAGCCTAAAACTATAGTTGCAAGAGAGCCTACCCTTTACAACAGTCAGCCGTTCAAGTTTTGTTCAGAAACATTGGGTATCAACTAGAATTACTTAGGTAATCGACTACAATTTTCAATTACCTAAAACAAAAACTAAACATGATAAATGTTGTAAACATGTAGGTATATTAATTCTTCTGTAACCGGACTTGCTATTTTCGTTATTGAAAATAATTTAAGCTATATAAAATACCTATCTACATTTAGCGCGGCAAATGAATACGTGGCACCAACTAGGAGCACACATGGCTCAATGGCTTTCGAATGTTAGATATCAGTAGATAGATAAGTAAATAAAGTTTTATTTAACATTTTACTACCACTTTGCTTTTAAACCAAGCTGTAAAAGCTAGGTAGGTAAATAACATTAAAAGCAACCAATAAAACCGTTTTCAGTTAGCTACTGGGCATGAGATTATCCAATTATCGCATTTATGGCGGCAATTTGGAAGATGGCAGCGCTCGTTCCAAATTTGAAAATTCGTAGCTAGCGTTCGAATCAATGGTTTTATTCTAATTTTATTATCCAATTGTTGCCAGCGGAATTAAATGGTTCCGGAGAATAGATTTTAAACTTGTTGGTTTTTATGGTTTTGCGGAATTGGTACCTCGCAGTTGAGATTGTCTGTTAGAGGTTAGAGGTGATTAACGACGTAGATTCATACTTACCTACAACTTATCGTACATATAAAACATTACATTGCGGTATTATAGGTATAGGTATATGAAACATAAAGGTATATAAGGCATTAATTTAAAGATTACTAAGGAGAAATAAAAAATATCTAATAAAACACAACATACCTACTGTAATGTACCCAATGCGTATTGACATTCTTAAATTCAAAGATTTAAGACAAATGTACCCTATTTATACTTGTCTTATTTTAATATATATATATCCTTACCTATATATTACCGTCGTTTATAGATGAAGAAATAAGATTGTTGAAACTAAGCTACTCGTAGCTAGTATTGGTACTTTTATTTATACAATTATTTCATAGATAACTTTGTTGTACCTACGGATCGACAATTGTACAACAGAAAAGAACTAACAACATCCATACATATTTATACTAATAAGTGCATCACTTAAGAATTGAGTGAATATAAAAATAATACAAGTTTGTTCAGTCAACCTTATAGGATTGTGTCTACAAAATAAAAAAATGTCACAAAAAAGTTTAAAAGTAAAACTAGTTCAGCAGCTTCTAGTAAAAATAAATCTCCAAAATGTTTCAATTTCAAGGAATAGTTAAAAATTTACAGCCTTGTGGCGCCATCTGTGGATAGTAACCGTAAACTAAACTATTTTGATATTCCAGTGGCTACAAGCTAATTCTATAAGACAGGTTTTTACGAAACGCTTATAAGATATTGTAAAGATTTTTTTTACGATTTAAGATTCTGCTCTTTACTAAGTTAGTGCTTTTACCATCTTGAACTTACAACTTACCATCAGGGGGGGGTTGACGTCAAATATTACCATACTTAATAAATACCTTTCAAATATATATTTTTGTCTTAAGGAAGAATTTTCAGCCTTATAATCTTCCGAAACATTCTGCTGTTTTTTATAATTGCACGGAATAGTGAGACGAATTCGCATGGTAATATCGGTTACCTACCACTTACTATCAAACACGATGGTAAAAGTTAGGTACCTACATATGTTTGCGTTCTATTTAATATGATTGATTTAATTAAATTCGAATAATTCAATCAATTACCTACCTTTAAACAAATCCAATTTAAAATATTGTAAAAATATATTTAATACTTATCACCAACCCTAGACGGAGTTCACAAAACATTACAAAATACAGATTTTTAATTTAAATGAAATATTGAGCTGTAATCTAGGGAAATAAATATAAAATGAAGTACTTAAGTAAAAACGCGTTCACTCTCAAATAAAGCTGTCTAGGGCGTTATCACTGCGCTAATGCGTTTTTAACCACTTGACGCCTGCGCCGGCGCAACACGAGCTAGGGTTGTCGACTAGGTTTTAAATTAAATATTATACACATTACTACTATGAGAATTTGTTTGATGCTAAAGGGAAAAAAATAGGATCTCACCGTAACTAATTATAGTTGCAAAATCATATTAAATTTTAATAATTAATAATAAAGACGCACCAGAATTTTTTAAAAGCAATTAACAGCAATGAGAAACATATACGTAATCTGTAATGTAAGTGTTGTTTTAATTCAATAATTATTTCTACATGAAAAATTGAAAAATATATGACGTCACATCTAGGGGGGGTGGAAAAATTATAAAATTCGTGAGACGTAGATCATGGATGGTCCTATGCAGATAAATGATTAAGTCTATGGCTATGGTTAATATCTACCAACTACTCGAATAACAGCAGCCATAGAGATTTATTTCTTGCTTATAAAATATGATGAAAAGGCCGCAATACCACTACCTAATTCCTTGAGCTGCGAATGTCAACCCTACTTGGATCTAATTACATGCAAGCGCTCACCACCTGCCCAACGCTGGTGAGATTGAGTCATTTCCACTCCACAACTACTGAGTACCTCCCTAATGATAGCTTTTTGTCCACATGTATCCGTGTCTCGTAATGAGCATTAAACGAAAATATAACAAACCTGACCTGCACACCAAATATTTAACTTACGTTTGTTTTATTGAAACGGTATCAAAAAATTGAGGACAGGAAGGATTTATTTAGTACTACTTGTGCCCGCTTCGTCCGCGTGGAATTTAAGAAAATAATTATCCTTCAGTACGCAGATTTTAGGTACCATAACATAAAACGTAGGCTACGTTACTCTTTGTTACAACAGTTATCTGCCAGTAAAAGTCCCGTCAAAATCGATTCAGCCCTTCCAGAGATTAGCCGGAATAGACTGGCAGACAGATAGACCGATAAAAATTGTAAAAAAAAATATTTTGGTATATGTACTACCGTGTGTATATACATATCGCCTCTTTACAAGAATAACGTGATATTTTTAAAGCGACAACTTTAAAGGAGAGCAATTTCAAACATTTAAGCATTGATAAATTCTAAAATATTGATAAGTATACCGTCGCAAAACAATTAAATTAAAAATACCGGGTTCTTGTAGAAAATACTTACAATTCGACGTCGCGGTTTTGAATATCAATAAAAAAAGCTTTTGATGAAATGTCACGTTGCTCTAGTAAAGAGGCGATATGTTAGTAAAACACAGTTAGGCAGTTAGTAAAACACGGTTATTTTAATATTAGAAACGGACACTCCAATTTTATTTATTTGTATAGACATAGATGGTGTGTGTTGTATAGATATATTATACATAACAAGTTATATATACAAAGCGTGAACTTACCAACGTCTGTATACTGCACACAGGTTGAAAGAGCTTTTAGATTTTAAAAACAGACTTAAATGGGTACCATAAGAAACCGCCTACTTTAACATGAATAAGCAAAATTTTCCTGCAAGTAACCTTTTTTGTATAGTAATTTAAATTTATTCTGATTGAAGACAATTTCAATTTGCGTTCAGCAATCGTAGGTACTGTAATTATAATTTACTTTCGTAGAAACGAAGCCTCACCTACTCTTTACTCGGAATAACAAACAACCGGTAAAGTACGAGTGGAGCCGTGCAGTGTCTAGTTCTGTACTAATTAAAGTTAAATATTTAAGCCTACCTTATTGGATATTTGACAATATTAAAAATAAAATGTTTTTATAGACATCTCTGCATACTAAGAATTATAAAAACGTTCTCCAGTTGAATAACTTGAAAATAACTATTAGTTTATCAAAAAATCCAATATCAAAAAAAGTGACACAAAACGGTCCCAAAGTAAGATAAAGTTGACAAGAGACGTCACCGAGGTAGTAAGACGCCATATTGCTCATAATACCGTTTTGGCGGGTTACTGAAATAATTTGATTTTTTAAGGCAAATACATAGCAGAATAAACAAAATTACCATTTTGTACATAAGTTCTTTGTAGGTTTAATTATATTATATAACGTCATATAGGTTTTGAAAACTCATAACAGTGTATCCTATTATGATATTTTCCTTTTTATCGTTATTCTATTTATATGAGTAGGTATCACTTATGTGGCGATGTTTTGTCAAATATCGGAAACACGTGTAGCTAACCGACCGAACTCTTGACTTTAAACGAAAATTAGTGCGTTAAAGCTTATTATTTCGCAAACCAATTTATGAATCGATGAATAGTTTTAACATGCAGTCGATATTCTTGAACGATTTAACAGAAATACAACGATAGCCTACCATACAAACAAACCAAGCATCCCCACTAGCCATGTAGAAGAGGTATTCCAGGTATTTTTTATTTTAATTTTAAAACTTTATCTATCAGCTGTATGTTTCGACGTCATAAATATAGCTGTAAAATAACAGATTTTTAGTAATTACTAGACTTTTGAATTAAATCTAAAACGAACTTGTGTACCTACCTATTGGTTGTGGCGAAATTATAAGGGTCCCATGTTGACAACGGAACCATGGGGACTTAACAAAATATGATTGAAACTATCAAAAAATCAAAACGTAGTTACCAACTTTAACACAACATACGTGGATCGTTCAACATTAAATAGTGCGTAACCCACAATCAGTATGTTAATAACTTCCTCCTACATGCAATCGCGAAGTGGAAACGATGACATTTACAAGATCAATTTAACCAGCTCGTAATTACACCGGCAATTTGCGTTCGAAAAAGTCAATTAGCTGAAATAAGATCAGATGTCGCACTCAAACACATCGCTTACAAGTGAGGAAAGTCAAAACATAATGCCATCAAATCAATTTTATTCACGCGAACAGATCATTAAAGTTGAATTAAAGCTGTTTGAGTAAGTTGTTCGTGAGAACGTCGATCTGCTCATTGGATGTTGCTCGGTCGCTCACGACCCGCTAATAGGAATAGCTCCGTAAGATGTCTTTGATGAATATACTTGATGTTTCTACCACGTTTTCTGTAACCAATGACATAATTACGCGAGTTGCGCTATCTTAACCGTTTTCACGCAATTTGCGTATTTACGGCTCCTTTGTTATACTTGAAATTGGTTTCAGGAAATTGCAGATAATCAAAATTACAATTTTAACTGTAATTTATATATAGCTGCGCTGTAACAGGCTATTTCATCCAAGCCAAGCGAAATGACCCTCAATACTACGCTAGTCAATAATATATCTATACTAGTAGACTCGAGCACGTGTTGTTGTAACTAAGGTTTATATACTCAATTTAGCAGACTAATTACCTTACACCGCCATCTGTTAGAATCTTATGGAACAAATCCTTTGTTAAGATATTTAAACAATTTGCAATAAAATAATATTGCTACTTTAAATTGAGATGCAAGGTATCCTATCTTTCAAGTTGGATCAAACTGGACACGGTGGCCAAAATTTGATTAAAATCGGTTAAGTTGTTTAGGAGTCCATCGCGGACAAACACCGTGGCACGTAATTTATATATATTAAGAAGAAGATATAACATATTGTACCTATTTTCGATATATTTATAATTTCACAATTTTTTTGAGATCACTGGAGAAAATGCCAAATCTACAAATTTACTGAAAATGACAGTTTCAAGTAATTAAATATTTATGACCAAAGTAAATAATTTTATTATTTGTTTCTTAAAGAATAATATCGCGCTCTAACGATTTCAATGTCCCACAGTACTTGTTCTTCGATTGAATGATTAAAGGGACTATGTAAGAAATTGTACTCGTATAAGTCAACATGTAAAAATAAAGTGAAATAATTATGCTATTATCGTAGAAACAATTAACTAAACATGTTTAGTGGGTTCAATGCTTGAGTATAAAAATACTACTAGGTATATACATTAAGATTAATGGCCTATTTCCAGACTTCGATTCCTTTAAACATGATTGACAAAAAACTAAAAGTAGCTTTATGAAACCAAGCATTTATTCAGATGTTAAACATACATGAATTTGAGATGTTAATAATATAAATCTAATCCTTAAGCTTCTTCTTGGGGCGGAGATTGTTGGTGTGTCCACATTTGGTTTTGCGGCAGTTGGTGGCACGAGGGTGGAGGCGCGCGTAGCATTTGCGGCAGATCATTTTCTCGCAGTTGTACTTCATGGCCAGGATACGGAGCGAGGGCTCGATGGTACCACCACGAAGACGCAGCACCAAGTGAAGAGTCGACTCCTTCTGGATATTGTAGTCGGAAAGAGTGCGACCATCCTCGAGCTGCTTGCCAGCGAAGATCAAACGCTGTTGGTCTGGAGGAATGCCCTCTTTGTCTTGGATCTTGGCCTTCACATTCTCGATAGTGTCAGACGCTTCCACCTCGAGGGTGATTGTCTTTCCCGTTAGGGTCTTCACGAAGATTTGCATTTTGGAGATTTGTTATCTGAAATTAAAAGAAACAAGAATTGAGTATAGTAGGTACTATAATACGTTTATTACAGTACCTAACAAATTATGATTATAAGATTCGGGACTGGTCGTAAAGTTGACAATAGCCCAGCTGTGGTCCCACAACTGAATAGGTGAATTGAAACCTTAATGTTTAACTGGAGTAAGTTCAACTTTCATGCGATATTAATTGCCAAGAGTTAAAGTGCTAGATACGAAAATCGAGTCACCTCGCATTTTTAACAATATTTAAAGCATAAATAAGACTTCAAAAAATTTCAAAGCACTTATTCAATATTGATATATTTAATTTCTACAAGATAAAAGAAAAATGGCGCAATTCAGATACCCGTCAGTAACAAAAGTTTATATGAGATTGATTGTTAAAGCTGGTCTCAAAACTGTGTAGTCGTCAAATGCGTCTTCTTCGGTAACATAATTATCTTACATCGATTAAAACTACATAAAACAAAATGTAAACGCAAACTCGCGCTTGGTACGGCAACACTACATCTTTTTATTTGAATGCCAATAACAAGTTGGAACGTTCCCATATTAATTAACCGCTCCTGACACAACACTGACAGTTCGTAATGCTCGTCGATTTGTTCGGTGACAGCGACGCCATTGTGGTGCGATGAACAATGGCTGCTGAAATCGAAACAGATTGGACGTCTGCATTCACGACCTCCTTGCTTCAGAACTTAGGTGTTTCCTTATCGTAAAACAATAACTTTCCTAAACTATCCAACGGTATACCTAAAAGGCATAATCTAGAAAATATTATCATTTATTAAAATAAGACATTAAAAAATAGTGCATATATAAATCCAGGATAATAAAACAAATTGAAAAATCTAAACAGAAAAAACCTACGAAAGAAAATAGACAAACTGATAAACACAATTACAAAACTATTTCTAGCTAAAAGATATTCAAAAATAGCCGGTTCACTTCCAAATACTCCTTTGCTTCCAAATACAATAAACCAGACAGATTCTAACAAAAACACCGTCCGCACAACAAAGGCTCACACGAACCCTAACCAATCCAATCTTTCAAGTACGAAGACGTTCAATACGCAGTACACAATAGGGCGGGGCGATGGAGGCACAAACAACTTTATTAACATGTCATTGCGAAAGAGAGGACGCTGTAAACATGTCATGGGGGTGGGGTGAACGAACAAGTCGGCTTCCATGCGCGCAAGCCGACACAAAGCCTCCATTGTTTCACGTCTGAGTTGTTAACACTCGACTTGCCGGCGTGAAGGGCCATTTCGCAAGCTCATTGTGTATGGAAACTACTGAAAAGCCAACACGGTACAGCCATAGCTTTTTTAAGCAACTAGCGCAGTCTATGGTATACTATCCCCTAACAAAAACTAATTGAGACGGTCGGAAACAAGCTTTAGTCTGAAAATTCACAACCAAGAAACAAACACGAAGATTATTAAATTCATAGTTTACCTTACGAAATGATTAATAGCAACAAAAATATTTTACTTAGCGTTCAATTAATTGTGGATTCATTTATCGATAAGATGATACTATAAAACGGTTTCGACAAAAAATCATTAACGAGATTGACGGCAGTCAACACTAATTAAAACGTGCGAACCGTTTTAATACTGAAACGCTTCCAACGATCTAAGATAAGATGATAACACGAACCATTCTCTCAGCGGACCGTTACATCAGTGTACTTATTTAACGTGCACGCAATCAAAACAAGAATCAGGAGAGTGCTGTTATAAATGACGTCATCAATCAACCATCAGAGAGTACGGCGGTGTGTAAAAACGCGATAATTCCCTGTTCTTTATTAATGTAATCAAGTGTTACATTTCTATTAAGGCATTAATCTGTTCGACGGAGGCGTCCGCGCTCGTTCGTCTAACTATGTTTTAATTACGGGCCACGGGCGAAACGGCTCAACTTGATAATAATTACAGAGGACGCACCGACATCGCTGGCTCGCCTTAGTACAGGGTTGTCAGGTAAACCTCACTAAACTCATGTCTAGATCAAGACTTCAAATCTATACTAATAATATAAAGCTGAAGAGTTTGATTGTTTGAACGCACTAAACTCAAGAACCAGTGGTTCGAAAAAATAATACATTTTTGTGTTGTATAGTACAGTTAATGAGGAAGGGAACATAGCGCTTTGACCAATAGAAGTTGATTGATAAGAAATTTTACAAAAACGGGGCAAATGTTTCAAAGTGATACGAAGTTCGCCAGTTCTACTAGTAAATTATATCTATCTATAATCGATATGCCTATTATGATAATTATGTCACATTCCATAGGTGCTGAATAAATAAAAATTTAAAGCGAAAAATTCAAACATTTTCAAAACAAGACAACTAACAATTAACAGTATTTTAATTGCATATTATTTGATTATTTTAAAGATGCTAATTAGAATATTATATTTATATAAATGATCACGATAACTTTATATAATTTACAAGTATTATTATCATGAATAAGACTTTCAATATGCTAAAACTAAACTGGCAAATCCGATTACTGAAATGCATTAAAAACGAGAGCAACCCTAACTTAACAACAATCAACCGTCCCTTTGAGGCACACTGGGACGGATCGGACTCGCTAAACCTGAAAGCGCTTTTTTGTACTGTTTAAATTGTGTCATATTATACATAAATAACTTTGTTAAATATAACTGCAATAAAAATTAGCACGATCATTATCACTTATATCTGTTTTGTAAGCGCGAAAATATCGAGATTTATTTATATCACAGTTATCATACTAACTCATAATGCTTGAAGGATTATTAAATAAAGTAGTAAACGTAATAATAAAATTGAAACATTTCTAATACTACGAAAATATTAAGTTATTTTAAAAGTCGTATAAGACATACAGCGCCATCTATCATTGATGTGATGAATTAAATTTCAACGCCAATTCGTCCATAGATGGCGTCCTAACCTAAGGAAAACTTTTACGTACTGTTGGCAAAGCAAATTGAAATTTGGCAAAACTTTAAGGTCTTTGTGACATTTCCAATGTTCAATTTAAAGATGTTGTTAAAAACACGTTTGTAAAGGTAACATGTAACCGATAATTAATAAAAATCAATTTGAGGTAACAATAATTGGCCATTGTATACATAAAAGATATAAAAAAGAAAAACATAATGAAGTCTAAATACTACATCTGTTTAACGCCTCTATAAAGTCAACCCAATTGCTTGTGCCTTCTAGCTGTGAATGTAATTAGGCATGTAATTAGCCCCGGAGGAATATAAGCTGCTGTAATTACATCCACATTTAACTACATAAACAAATCTAACAGTAAATTTCACAAATTTGTGTCATGTTTTGAATAAATGCGCCTCAATTACACTTAAGTAGAACTTTTGTATCTTTGTGAACTAAAAAGGTTCACAAATTATTATTATATAAACGGCAAAATTAATAAATAAATAATTTATTTAGTACTAGAGAGCACTGAAATAGCAGGTTCAATGTTGTCTTCTTGGAAACATGATCAATATATGTTTATTGGACAACACCTATATTATCTAACTGTATATTTTCATTTTATTTACATAATATGTATAATTATGTACTTACAGTATAATTATGTAATTATATCTGTTTCACAATGTTTTTTTATGTTTTTATTGGTTTGGATTTTCTTGTACTTCCTATTGTTATATGTAAAAATTTCAAGTGACAGGTGCCAAATTTAAATTTATCTTTCCATATGAAATGGCATCTTATGCCAGTAGTCTGAAACAGCAATTACTCAGAGATAACAATATTTAATCTTGTGAAATTTACTGTTAATTACTACTTAAATAAATAAATAATCCTTCAATATATAATAATAATATTTGATTTAATACTTAATCAGATAAAATTATAATTCTACCTGTTTTTGTACTTATAGGTAAATGTTTGACTATAATCCTACCTAATGGTAAGCAGAAGTTAAATTAGCTTAGGTACTATCTTCAAAAGGCTAGAATAATACCGGCATAAAAATACCCCTGTCAAGGATTAAAGAAGATTTAGCTAACGGTTAATTTCAACCTAACTTAGGCATATTGAGTTGCAACTTTAATATGAAAATTTGATATTCATTATTTCATTATGATGCTTTGATATCTAAAATCTTAAGTGAAATTCCTATAAAGCACAATATAAGCATTATAATTTGGATTTAACATGTTTGATAATTCTGCTGTGAGGGAAATTATTGCTATACACTATAACTGTTTTCATTCTTAGCAAAAATCTAAACTTGCTAGTGGTAACCAATGTTATAAATCTGTAAAAGTAATAGAGCAACCAAAAAAAAATAAGTATTAAAGAAACTAAAAGAGCAAAATAAATATAATATAGATATGTTATTTCAAAATATTGCAACACCGCTAGCCAAATATCAAAGTTTATATTACCTACACAAAATTTGGGGACTACACACTAAACAATGGAGCCTCACGACAGAATTAAGTGACTAAAGTATGACGACCAGAAATTACTTCAGTAAAAGAAATCTATTTTGTTATGATTAAAAAAGTAGAGTCACTACAGATGTTCCTAGCTACATTTTTGTAGTTAAAGACGGCACATACTTTATAATTATACATAATTTAAAGATGCAAAGAAATTAACAAATGACATAATATACAACTGTCTTAATTATGTCGCGTGGTACAGTTATCAAAAACAAAAAAAAAACATCACCATTACCTTTAAGTAATTAACCAGTTTGTTGAAGTATAAATAAATATCAATAATTTATACAATTAATACATCAATTTTGCATTCTCCGCATGACAACAAGCACACACAAATTTGTTTCCTAACCTCAAAAAATAACCTAACTTTTTAAAACTATCCATCAGCTGCCAAGCAAGTGACAGAACGTGAAAAACGCAATATAAAACTTTCCAATTGCGGCACATTTACTGAAAATCCCAGTAAGAGTCTGGAAGTTATCGAATAATTCAAATTGTACTACAACCTGTAATTTAAGATCCTCACGACTGCATCAAATGGAGATATTAACGTAATTTATGACGTCTAACTACCACTAGATAACCAGGCACCAGTAAACTATGAAACACCTAGAATATATCAATAAAAGCTATTAGCATCGATCAGCGTAACTATCTGTCCAGGAATATTACCTCAAATTAAGTTAAACGTCCCGTCTGGCTCGATTTGCACACGATCGTAATAACACACGCGTTAATGCCGCGAGCGGCAGATCGACGGAAAAAGAAAGAATATGGCCGATCAAGTTGGATTAGAAGCACAGTACAAGAATACAGACTACATATTGATTGTTACAGATTGCAAAAAAAAGTTCACAGAGTAATTAATTCGAAGGAATAAAACGACCATAATGGAAAATATCTATGTCAATTGCAAGTTAACTTTCGGTAATCAAGTGTTAATGTTTTTAAATATCAACCGTAATACTTTAATTTAAAGAGTTGAAGATCCAACAATATATCAGATATACAATTTGATGTGTTATGTTACATTCCGAGTAATTTTGATTTTCTTTTAGAACTTCTTCTTTTAAAACCACTCCTAAATTTACTGTTATTTTTTTCGTTTATAGAACCAAAAATAAAGTGGGTACCTGCTGTTTTCTTAGTCGATAACTTATTAACCGACTACAAAAAAAGGAGGAGGTTCTCAATTCGATTGTATTTTTTTTTACAAATTATAAACCAACAAATTATACTAAGTTCAAATTCCATACAAATTCGGAATATTATAGCATTTACACTTTATCTAGTCTGTGGAATAAAATAGGTAGTCTTTGGTTTGGAATTCGTTTTAGCTAACTTTGCAAACTTGATATTACTTGTTATGTTGTGATGTCGAATTTCGTAAAATTCGGACTCTGGTGTTTTTAATTACGGATAGTTAATTAACTATAATCCTTAGAATAACCTAGATCCTTTATTGCGGGTGAAAAGCTGGATAACTTGTCCAAGTATCTACGTAAACAGTGACAATGTAAAAAAATATTCCAAGTAAGTGTACATTTCTTGTAGAAACATTCCCATTCATACCGACTTGTTTTCCAGGAGTTTCGTTGATTTGGCTACGCTAGCAATGCATAGACGTCATGAGATGGAAGCTAGAATAAAGGATTTTTTGAAGAAATGTGAAGTCGCTTTGCAAAATGTTATAAATTTACAAATGAAGGTATTTTGAAAACATTTATATTGGTATCCAATTGTTTTGTTGTTTTTTTCCAATACTAATCACACTAATACTAAATTACTCTAGTTAACTAGTAGCATGTATTTAAAGACTATACTGAACAAAATTTGTTTTAAATATTCCAGTCTCAAGCATTCGTAGAGCAATTGAATTGTGATCCATCTGAGCTGAAAGAGCGTTTTCTGAACTGTATGAAGCAGTTGGATGAATATACATATCTTATTACAGATTTTAATCTTGCTATGTGCAAGTTAGGTGAGATATTTATGTTATTTCTTTTAGTTTATTACTCCATTTTTGCTTTCAATTCGATTCAAGCCCAGATCTAGAAGAATAAACTTTGAATAGGTACTTATAATATGACCTGGTTTTTAATGATTATGAAATGGTTGCCTGTGTAATTTAATAGGTTTGTTTCTGTTGTATTTGATGAAGTCAGCAGTAAAGTGTAACATAATGTGACCTTGTTATTTTATTACAGCTGTTGTAATCTAGAACTAAACTATGTAATTTCAATTTAAATTTTTGAAGTAAATGCTGTAATGCTCTTTAGTACTTTATTTCTATAGTATTAATATTGCTTCTGTTTAATATTAGATAGCCAAACAGCATATAATTGTTGTATAAAAAATTGTAAATAAAATCACTATGATGTTGAATACAAAGTTTTTATTGCAAATATTAATACAAGTTTATGTTTTTAGACGAAACCAGTAACATGGAATTTATGCCCGTACAAGACAATAATAATAAGGCAATATTACCACCACCATCTATCGGTACTTTTAATTTAATGGATGCCCTGAGTGAACCGACCCCTTCGACGTCGAAGACATGTCAAAACCAATGTCCTTCTGAAAAGCCAACAAGGAAAAAAGTACCTAAGGAGGAGCAACTGTTAATTGCTTTTTCTAGTACATCTTGCTCATCTGAGAGTGTTCCGTTACCGAAAGCTGATACTGTAGAAAGGGAAATACAATGTGAGATCCCAGACAATAAGAGAAATGTTACAGATGAAGGTTAATACATCTTTTACATCAAATGACATCTAAGCTACGTACATCTATGTTGTGGTGTTTAGGGCAAGTCAAGAAATAACATTTATTTGGCACTTAAATACCTAGCTATATTGAGTTAAAAAAGAGATACTTTAATTAGGAAGTAGGGTCAGTACAAATACAGGTTTAGTTTAGAGTCACCTCATTATAATACTGAAGCTGGCTCGTTTTGATTGCTATATATTCTTTGTGTAACTAAGAATATGAATTTAATAATCTTAAATGGTATTAGTGTCCTCATAGGGTTCACCAATGTGTTGCTAAACTATGGATGGACAGAACCACTTATTACTGATACAACAAAATTATTTTTTCAAATGGTGGTAGTTTAGCAGTGAGCCTTAGAAATTCATCAAGCCTGGAAACATTAGCAGCTATCTGAACATGTGTCTAAAATATCAGTAAATGCTTTTAGAAATTAATGGTATTTTTGTATTAATAAAGAGTAGTATGGTTTTTTATGATATAGTTTAAAACACTAGTACATTGTAATCTTAAACATTGAAGCAAGAAATTTATTTCATTCCCGCCTACTACGTATGATAAATATATCCATACCAGGTGTGAATAAATTAATAAGTTGACTTGCATATATATCTTTTAATGCATAATAGGCATTAGTATTGTTTAAATAATAGTGATCTAAAAACCCAAAACAAATGAATACACATTCACATAAAAAAGTATTTATTAACATAAAATCAGAATTTCGACATGAAATTTAAACTTAAAAGTGGCTGCTCTGAAAATGTGCATTTTTGACTTGTTAAGTTATTTACGCCTGATACGGAAATAATATAGTTATGCTGTGTATTCTTATATTCATTGACTTGAATTATATAGTTATGTTTTCTTACATTCATTGACTTGTTGATGAAAATAGAACAGACAATAAGTCATGTAATTTATACCCTTGCAGATTTAAAAGATGCTCGTGCCCCATCGCCTGAAGGGTGCAATCTGCCCGCTCAGACTGTAATGCCATTAGACATCGCGTACAAAGCGACAATAATGCATGTGGACGGACCTTCCTTCTGGGTTATCATTGATGATTTCGAAGATGTATCCAGGTATGATAAATCCTCTACCATAAACAATAATTTGCATTATTTGTATGTAGGTACTTTCTCCAATTCAACTATTAGCGCTGGTTTCTGAAAGTTTTATCAAAATATTGTTGAACTAACACCCATGTTAACTTAAAAACTATGTCAATTTAATTCAAGTCTCTGAAACATTTATTACGTAACTAGCTGACCCGGCAGACTTTGTACTGCTTCAATAGATAAATAAAAAAACACTTAAAGGTAATACAAAACCGATTTTAAAACATCGACGTTTTATTGTCCAACGTTGATGATCATCGAAAATCAATGATAATGGACCATCCCAATTTTTTAAGAAGAAAAAATTGTTGTTTTTTTATTCAATTCCTGGAATTTTTATATTTACTTACCTTAAACCTTCCCTGGACTTCCACAAATAAATCAAGACCAAAATTGGCCAAATCGATCCAGCGGTTTTGAAGTTTTAGCGAGACTGACGAACAGCAATTCAAAACAGCAATAGTTATTTACTATATAAATAAAATCTAGTTGCCCGTATATCATTGCAGGTTAATGATAGAAATGACGGATTATTATAAGAGGAATCATGTGGAGCTCAGCCTCGACCAAGTGATGTCGCTGACGTACTGCGCTTATTATGACCAAGACGGCGACTGCTACTACAGAGGGCTGTTTATACGACTGGCAGAGGTAACTAGTTTGTTATGAAACATCTAATGTGACGGGTCAGACCCTCAGGTGGGTCGCCACGCTATATACACATAGTTACATACATATCAAAAGATTCAAATGTTATCCAAACTCCATAAATAGATTGGTGATACACCTTATTGATACCTTACGCTTTTAGATGGATGGATAAATAATACCTTATGCGTTTAGATGGATGGATAATAATGTAACGTCGAAGGTCTCTTATTAGAATATTATCCCTGAAAAATGGATGCCTATATTTTAAATAATCGCTTTGTAAGTGAGCAAAAATACCGACTACAATTAACACGCTCTTAAATATTCCGATTCTGTAGTCATACGCATCAAGTTATATGCACATTGTTAGGGATAACTCAACAACTACTCGTTAGATGTCGCTCAAATTTATGTGGGAATACATGGCAAGCACCAGCTTTCTAATGGAAAAAGAATCGTCTAAATCGGTACACTCAGTAAAAATTTAGGGACACAAAAAACTACAGACAAGTTGAGATCCTCCTCTTTTTTTTTTTTGAAGTCTGTTAAAAACTATAACTTCACTACTTAGTATAAAACAAAGTCGCTTTCTCTGTCCCTATATCCCTATGTATGCTTAAATCTTTAAAACTACGCA
>DWJN01000807.1:0-21003 GCA_018248895.1 Carystus phorcus
ATCGTTGATTTATATCGATATTTTCTGAAAAAAATATCGATATTTCGATATATCGATATTTTTTGCCCATGCCTACTCGGGTTTTTCTGATTCTTCATTTTGCAGTCTGTTTGTATAAGTTGTTTGAAAATATGTTCTAAAAGGTTTAATAATGACTGGAAGGTTAATAATTAATACCGTGTTTAGCACATTTACTGGAAAAACTTTGATATTACGTCATTTAAGGCCATGTAACAGGTTGTTAGTTAGTATACATCCGATTGATTTTCGTAATTTTTGTACAACACAAAAACCTAAGGTTATTGAGAAGAAACATTGTAATATAGGCACTATCGGGCACGTAGACCACGGCAAGACTACTCTGACGGCTGCTATTACCAAGATCCTTTCGAAAGAAGGATCTGCTAAATACGTTTCCTATGATGAAATTGATAAAGCACCGGAGGAGAAAGCAAGAGGTGAATATTCTAGAATTTACTATAAAATATAGTATTTTTTAAGGTTGATACATAATATGAATATAATAAAGTTCTATATAATTTTATGTTTAATATTTTACAACAAAACTATAATAACTTATCAAGAATCAAGCATCATAGTAATACTTGTTTTTGAATACAGTGCTTCTTGTCCTACGTTAAAAAAAAATTAAGTTGATCTGTTTTTAATTCAGGAATAACAATAAATGCCGCACATGTTGGCTACAGCACAAAATTACGTCACTATGCTCACACGGACTGCCCGGGACATGCTGACTACATCAGAAACATGATATCTGGAGCTTCACAGATGGATGCAGCAATATTAGTAGTTGCTGCCAATGATGGACCCATGCCTCAGACAAGAGAACATCTCTTACTCGCTAAACAGATTGGAATACAATATATATTGGTATTTATAAATAAGGCTGACTTGGTGGATGACGAGGTGTGTATATTGGTTAATTAAAGTATTCCAAATGGACCATAGAACATTTTCAGCCCTAATAAGTTACTTTTGTAAACTAAGAAGTATACTGGTATCACATGAACTATCTGAATATTATGTCAATAGCTTCGCAAAGGCTAGGGATTGAATTGTGCATTAGTTTCAAAGATGTGCTGAGGAGTTTCTTTCGCCGATTCCTCTTCTTTAATGTAAACATTAATTTAAACATTTTTCTGAAAAGATTGTAGAATCAAAGAATTACATGTATTGTAATAAGTGTATTATATAATACCTATATGAATAAATTATTTTGAATTTAAATAAGTGAAACATTTTGAATAGCTTCTTTTGTATAATGATTTGTTAGAGAATTGCCAATGGCCTTTCTGATCTATTTTTACAAATTATAATGTACATGTAAAAATTTAATACAATTAGGCGATAAACACACGGCACCGCGCACCGTCGCGGAAGGCGGTGAAGCGGACCTCATGTCGTATTGGGGTCTTATAAATCCGTTGATACCTAACACACGGACACCGACCGACCGCGCGGTCGAGCGGTGTCTCACCGCAACCGCTCCTCCATGCGGACGGCCGCAAGAAGAGGCTGAGCCTAACACACGGGCCGCCGCATAACCGCACGGACCATTGTTGATGCACAATGTGTTACAATTTAAAAATGGATTTCAATGACAAAAAGTTTCATTCGGAGACCGAAAGCCATCTGGGACATGAAAAGCACACAATATAGTGATAGACTTAAAATGAAACGATGGGAAGAAATTGTTACCATATATTTTGCTAACAAATTATGAAATGAAGTAGTGGACATTCGCGTATAGTTAAAAAAAATGACCTTCATGTTGTCTTAAACTTTTATAGAATAACATGAATGCCCTATAGATTCTGCTTCGTAAAAATTTAAGAACCCAATATCTTCGTTTTTTTCTTTCTATGTTGTAAAAGCTAGATTGCTTCCACCAATTCAGCATTTATTCTTGCGAATGTCTGTGATCAAACTGGTCAAAACCGCGTTAAGTCCATCCGCGCGTACAGGCGCGTAAATCGCCTTACCGCGCGGGGCACCGCTACGAAATACGCTCTACCACCACCGCCCTCCGAGGTGGTGCGCGGTACCGTGTGTTAATCGCCTTAAAGTTGTATTCTAAACTTCGGAAATGGATTGGGTTCGATAAATGAGTTTTATGTTTTAGATGCGGGAACTGGTTGAAATAGAAATGAGGGAAATGGTGTCAGATTTTGGCTTTCATGCACATCATACTCCAATCATCGTTGGATCTGCTTTGAAGGCATTAAATGAAGAAGAGTCAGAATTTGGTAATCTATCTGCTTTATAGGAAATTAAGAGTGCCTGACAGATAGACTAATTACAGCCTGAACCAGTAGCCTGGAAGCATTAAATTTTATAGAGGGATTTTGGAATGTTGTACGGGGGAAAGATGTAAAGATTTTTGTAAATTATCTTTGTATATTAAAAATTATTAAACATTTATGTTGTATCAGACACACAGCACTAATTATCTTCAGTCATAATAGGATGTCCCTTTTACAAATTTACAAATATAACTAAATTTTAATCGAAATTTTGCCCACCATGTCTAGTTTGATCCAACTTGAATGATAGGATAGCTTACATCTCAATTTATAATTGCATTATTATTTTATTGCAACTATTTGTTTAATATCTTACAAAGAATTAGTTCCATAAGATTCTAACAGATGGCTTTGTAAGGTAATTAACTGTCAAGATTGAGTATGTAAACCTTAGTCACATCAATGCATGGCTGGATCTACTAGTAGTAAGTTATATAATTTTCAGTTTCAGTATATAAGTTAAATATTTTTCAGGGGTACCTTCAATAAGAAAGCTTCTAAACACAATGGATACTTTCATACCACAGATAGTGAGGGACATTTCATCACCCTTCCTAATGCCCATTGACAATGCTTTCACGGTGACTGGACGAGGAACAGTAGTTGTGGGGACGATAAAGCGAGGAACTATGAAGAAAAATGATGAAGCTGAACTCATGGGGTTTGGAATAAAAATTAAGACAACACTTTCAGATATGCAAATATTTAAGAAAAATGTCACTGAGGTAAGATTAGAAAGTATAGAAGCAATTGTAAAGGACATATTAGTGTGTAATAATAAACAGTGATTGTATTTCAGGCCATGGCCGGGGATAATGTAGGTGTTTTGTTGCGAGGTTTGAAGCTGAGGTCGGTTGAAACAGGGATGCTTCTATGTGCGGCTAAGAGTGTGCAGCTTAGCAACCATTACAAAGCAAAGGTTTGACACTGACTGTTATTATTATTGAAGTCATCATTGTTTGGAGATTTTAAACCTTCCCTGAACTTCGACAAATAATTCAAGACCAAAAATAGCCAAATCGGTTCAGCCGTTCTAAAGTTTTAGCAAGAATAACGAACAGCAATTCATTTTTATTTATATAGATAGATAGATTATTGTCCCACCTTCCAATTTAATTTTAAGTAGTTATTAGCTAGAATAGTATTGTATGTAATGGTAAATGATGATGAATTTTGTACGGTAAAAGTGTATTGATTATTAATATCAGTCTAATGATTTTATTTCACCAGGTGTACTTTTTATCGAGAAGTGAAGGGGGCAGGAAAAAGCCTGTATTTTCAAAATACTCGCAACAGATGTTCTGCGGCACTTGGAATATTGCATGTAGAATTGATTTAGGTAAGATATCTATCTACTTCATATGAGATTTATTTACATTCAATTTTATTTACAAACTTAGATTTCTCATAGTGGCCATATTAATTATTGAGATGCCAAAAAAAAAACACTGGATTTCACACAAACAAAAGAAACTTCATTGTTTAATTTATTATTTGGATTTTTTAATTTGACTGGAGAATTAGGTTTTATTTATGCCTATGGTATCGGCGATAATCTACATACATGTTTTCAAGCGCATTCGCGCCATATTGTCGAACTCAATTTGACAGTTATTTTTTTAATACCGGTTTGGACAAAATTCTTTTGGCCAACATCAATGCATAATGGTGATTAGTAGTTCTCTATTTATACTTTAAACTATGTTTTTTCCAGAACCTTCAATGGCAATGTTAATGCCGGGTGATCACGGTGATGTGTACATTACCCTACTAGATGGAATGGTGATGACTGAGGGACAACCGTTCACCATACGAGAAAATAACGTGACTGTAGCGACTGGGATCATAACGGAAACATTACCCTCGGTCGATGTGCCCAGAGGAAAACTAGGGAAAGTCGTGTTGAACATTAACTAGTGAATCTTAGTTATATATGTAGAATATAACAGTAATAAACGTTTTAGTAAAATGTTAGTACCATGTATTGCCATGATAGACAAATATGAAAAAATATTTTCGGTTATGTTGACATATTCGAGAGATATTATTGAAGTGCATATTGTTTTTACACGTATGTGAATGCTTGATCACTATCCATAATTAAGGAATTATTTATAATTCTTGAATGACGGGTCTTCATGATTTTGGTAATATTTTCGACACGAAATAATAAGACTTCCATACATTTTTGATAGTAATGTAGTCGTTTTGTGTATCCTACTTTATAAGGACTGTTTTCGATACAATTATTCAATATCCTTCAATTCGATTTGAAGATATTTTTTGAGGCATAATTATTTAAACCGTTATCTGTCCACGTGTATATTGAGTTCTTACTAATCTTGTCTTTAGGGGATCTTTGAACCATAGTAAAATTACTGTAATACGCACTTTAGTTAAGAAGTCAAGTTTGTAGATTGTTTTTCTGACAGTAAAAGAAGTCGCTTCATTGAAGTTTTTTGCATTTTAAAGAATATTTGCTCGACATTTTTTGAGTTACGTTTTCTTGATTGGATCATTTTCTTTTTTGATTCTCGCAATCCATTCAATACATGTTGAGGAGACGTCAGTATTAGGAGTACCAATATTCTTTCTCGTTTTAAATTAATATCTATCATGGTAATCTATGGTTAACTATTAGATACATTATAAAGAATTGTAGAAAATGTAAATAACGTAACGATGTATGTAAATATACTGTACATTTTAATAATAAATTTTTGAACAATTCTATTCTTAATTTGAACTTCTTTGAGAATAGCATTGTTCTTTAACATTAAGAATGGAATTGTTCTCATATAAGTCATCTGGTGCTGAATAACATACTTCTCAATGTATATAACAACTTATGTATCTATCTATTATTCAGTGCAAATAAATATTTGAAATTGAATAAATTATTGTTTCTTGTATCAAAATAATATTTTATTTACCAACATGGCCGAGGACTATTCCAACCACCCAATTAGGTAGATACTCAATTACTCACGCATGATGTTAGTGGTAAGTAAATTTTCCCATTTCCTTTAAATAATGGACATTTTGTTGTTTGTTGTTCAGGAAAATAAAAAATTGGAAAAATACTTTTTGGTAGTGTAGGATTTTGATTGAAAGAAGTAAAAATATTGTAAAAAAGTGTTGGGTAAGTAAATATATTCCTTCTTTTTCCTTTATTTTCAAAAAGCATCTAAAATATATTAGCAAAAGACATTTTACGTTTTTAAAAACAACAGTTATATATTTTTAATGTCCCAGATAAAAATGCGCATAATGCTACCACTTTTGAATGGTGAGATTTGTGTGTCTTATATCGCCCATTCCACCAATGTGATTTCTTGATGGTACTTCTGGAATAATTCTTGACATTACATGAGATTGAAGAAACATGGTGGTCCAATTACTGTACATTAGTCGTATCTATACATATTAAAATGATATGGAGTATAATAAATAAAACTGCGAACATATTTTCTTCATTATATATTTTTGTCAGAAGGTAATTAATAGAGTGCCAAAACAGTAACAAATCATTAGTAAGAGAAAAAATCAAGACTGCGTCTAGCATATACTACTGAATATTTAAAAGATACCACGTACCCTAGCGATCTTACGTATAAAAAACATTAACACATCACAACTTTTGGACAAACAACTTGGCTTTGAGAGACAATAACTCTGTGTACTCTAACGGGGACTCGCTACGGGATCCCAGGACTGTACCTAGTACACTAATGTGATACATAACACCAATAATACGTCTAACGGACACAGTGGCTCAGACCGAATGTGATCACTCAATCATCTGAGCTCTAATCACTACTCATTTGTGCGGGTAGCTATGTGCAACACTGAGTGAATGTTAAAAGGTACATTACAACGCCTTTAAACTATTTCGTGTAACAAAACACATTTCGTTAGAGATTCTTTTTTCGATATTTTAAAGGAATATTGAATTAGAGCTGCCTGAATTTCACCAATTTAGAATATATAAGACTAATCGCATCAGAAAACCATGGATTGGTGTTCAAGACGATAAATATAACGGTGGAACTTTTATTTAGGCGTTTTTGAAATACAAATGCATTTTGCGCATAACTACCCACAAATAATACTGCGCAATAGCAGATCACTACTACCGTCGACGCGTGATATTAACCTATAGCCTATAAGTCCTATAATCTGTCCTAACAGACGCTTCATACTAGTGATTTATTCAAGTCCATACAATTCGTCAATGAGAAAAAAATATCCGACCGATCTACCTAGTTAACCAATGATCTAGAATATTCTAGAGCCTTTCTTACATTTAAATCCTGCCCTTATTCAATAATAACGGCGTTCAAAGAACATAACTCGCTAGTACGAAGCGTCTGCCTAATCAGTCTGTCATGAATTCACCATGCCATAATCTAAAACATTAATCACAAAGATACGTGTAAACATGGAACCTAAGACAGACTCGAGACAAACAGTGACAAAATATTTCGATTATTATCACTATAACACGTACATACATATATTGTTTTTAAAAATTTCAGCTATCAGCAAGTGAACGAACTACACTTATTGAATTAAACATTATTCCTTGGTCCAAATGCTTGAACTTGGCATTTTTTCAAAATTATCTTTTATTATTAAAGTTCTTTTGACAAATACTTTTATTTGGAAAATCTTTTTTTTAATCTTGTGAAGTTCTTTATCAGATTTTGCACGTCATTATTTCTATTTTAATATTATATTTGTGATATGTAATGTATCCTATAACGTCAACGTGCGTGTCAGAAACGACGCCAGATGGCGCAATAGAACTCATAAGTAGGTTTACAATAAGAAGCATGTGTTAAGCAATGTAACACGAGATAGTACGATTCTGTCAATCGTACAGCTTTAGCAAATCGAAAACAATGACGTGCGAAGTCCTGTACCCACAAATACACATCGACACCGAATTAAGTTATATAATAAGCTCGTTAAAGATACAGTTAAACATTATTTTTTAAATTTGTATTATTCATTTAGTACATTAACCATCTTAATGTTCCACTTAAACGGACAGATAAAGGATATTTTCATTACATGAGGTAAGGACTAGCGAATTTAAACATTCATTCGTCTAAAACATCTTATAAACAACTGTTTGGCTACAAAGCGATGTTAAAACAACAAATTATAACAAGAAACAAGTATAAAATATAATGCAGTTTAAAAATACAAAATTTAACGGTCGTTTTAAGTGGCAGTGTGTGCGGGTAGACACAAAATGCTAGGTGTCGACGATATGTGACACCAAAAGCTTCGGAACTGAATATTTAAATTTAGAATAACTTTATCTACAGCGAGTATAAAATATAAAATTCAACACTGATGTACATTTATAATATGCAAAACAATTTCGTATAAATGTAACGGAAGTAGAAATATCTATTCAGTTTCCATCTAAAATAGTTCTGACCTTAAAACTTACTCATTTAAAGCATATAATAATTAAATTAAGTAATCAGCATTTATTATCAACAGTTTTCAATGTGGCAAATACAAATGTAGTAAAAAGTGCATCAAATATATTTGATAACGTATACCAAATTTTAATTGTACCGGTTTATGAGGTTATAAAGTAAAAAATCAAATTAGAAAAATATTCACGTAAACATGTTGCGTAAACACTGTCACTTACAGCTTAAAATTAGAAATATATTATTGGTGTCTAGAAGGGCATAGCACCACTATAAAAATTACTAATCGACATGCGTATCTATAACAAATCCACAGGCGTTAAATTAATGCCAAAGAAAAAACAAACGGTAAAATAAAATATTCCAGTGCTATAAAACATGAGTTTTTAATACTTGTGCACCCAAGGCGACAAAAATCCTTCCATCTTTTAATATCGCGCAAGGAATTATAAAATTTAAGAGTACGACATAAATACGACAGTCCCTTGAGCGATACCAACAGACGTCCGATAGGACGCTTACCGTACATTTACACAGTAGCCACTTAGCTACAATGTAAAAAAAACTTAATTCATCGACACTTAAAACTATAAAAATATTTTAGAAATTCTCACTTACATTTAAGAGGAACTGGCAAAATAAATCCTGTAGTTTCCATTAACCATCAACTCAATTAAATACAAAAACCAGATTTTGGTCCTCAGGTATCAAAAATTCATGATGCCATTCCTATAAATTGGACAGAACTGTATGCAAACTGGCGAGTAGCAAAAATATTAGTTAACACTATATGCACGCTAAACAACGGCTTGAAAATATATTATATCCACTAAATACCCAATAGAAAACTGCCTAATGTTACGGCAAAACCTCGTAGAAGCGACGTTAAACTTAACAAACTAAATATAGTATGATTATACACCGTGGGTGGTCGACCCTAGCAGCGCCGTGGTGGCTCATACCTTATCACAATAGATTCCCTTTAAAGCAGGACGACCAACGTTATTGTCCTTACTCATTCCACTATAAATACTAACACTTGCAACTAATAGAAACACGCCTATCGCTTTATTAACGTACACCGCATCTTCTTAGTATCAAAACAGTGATTAAAACTTTTTATTAGAATAGAGTATTTGTGCATACGAAACATTGGAGCCCAACGCGGGACTTTGGCGCCCAACACACTAACAACTAACGCTCATAAGAATCGAAATCGTATCGAACCAACGATTAACTAACCAACACCGCACACCGAGTTAAAAGGACACATTGATTATTATGCTATACATATAACAATTGTTCTACACGAGGATTCTTAAACCATGCTTGGATATATGATAAACAAGTAACTATCAGATTCGTACTAAAAGCTTAGAGCCATTTGCCTTTATTAACTAACTCGTTCTAAACTGGCAACGACTCCTATCGACGTCATCTAAACTAGAAGTATCGTTTAAAACATTTAAAAACACCGACTACGATACACATTTGCGGAAATAACTATCTATAGAGTGAGTTATGAATATTTATATCGTTACCACTTTCTTCTTCATCTATTTTATAAATATCCATTCGTAAATTATTATCAAATTCGATAAAGCTCTATTATTGATCCGTATTCTCTTAACTATCTCTCAGAGGGCGTCCGAGAGAACTGAAGTGATCTGCAATTATGGAACCTAGTTTATAATTTAATTCAAACTAATCGGAATCTTTTTTCAATTAGATTTATAAATAAATAAATAAAATGGCCTCATTCGAAGCTTACGATAACTTTAAAAAAAGAGAACCATTTCCAGTCTTGCTAAAGGTACATCTAGGCGCATCCTAGCAAAAATATCTAGTTGAATACACTAGGTAGTGTTACGTTGTTTGTACATTCAGGATTTAGGGAGCAAATAACTACTAGAATAGTGAGGAATTGCCAACGTTAGAAATAAGAGGGACCCATACTTGCTCCTTGCAAGACTCTTGTAAAATCTAGTTTCACTAAATATCAAGTTTCTAGAACATTGGCTAGCATTATGTTAAACAAAAATATGGATAAATCATAAAGACCCTACCCAAGCATTTCCACTAACTACAAATCTAGCGTTCATAAAGTTATCGTGGACACATAAAAGTACATCGCGCTTGCGGAAAAACTATCGGTACCGTGTTAAGAGATTGATTTTATATCATCAGAAGAAATTGAGCAATTGGTAACTATGCTGAGCAATTCACTAGGCAAGACAAATAACTTGAACAATACAGAAACCGTACACACAAGTAATTAAAAACTGAAAATTCATATAACAGAAATTTCGAAGTATGAAATTTTAAACACACACTTGTAAAAATATTTTGTTTTTAATTTTTTTTTAATACTCCTCACAAAATCTGCTTTTCAATATCAAAACACGGTACCAATCACGTCAAAACGGTGACCATATCTATTTACACGCTAACACTTTTGACCTATTAGAAGTTGGACAATAAATAACTGTTCTTAAAAATACCATACAATTTGGAAATTTTATATGGTCACCCAAATGCCGCAATTTTTACTTCCGAAGCACGCATGACAACGATTAGGAAATTCTTAAATATTCCACTTAACACTTATTATATCAACGTAAGGGCCGTCACAAGCGTCCGAACATTGGCATTTAAATTAAGTACTGAATCAGTTTTGGTATTTTAGTCACTTATACTTTTCACGTATTGGACTAAAAGATATTTTATTACAAATATAATTAGGATATATCACACATTATTCTTACAAAGATATGCTGTTCTAAGCATTGGTCGAGTAGAAGGTAAGAAATCACTTTTTTCTCATTATGTTACAATTATATTAGCGAGATTTACATAGTAAGGGTATACGCTGTAAAAATAAATTACTGAGTCACCTTGTATTAAGACGAACGTGAGAAGCACGGGTGAGATTAGGTAAAGACTCGTAGCAGACAACTTCAATGCCAATGACTAAATTTATCTAACATAAACTTTAATATAAACAATAAATTGATTGCATTACAAAATAGTATTTATTCCACACTTCCAAAGTCATTTTGAACAATGTATTGATATAAAGTTACATATATTTACTGCTACGAGTCTTATTGTATATTTAGAATAGAAAAATGCATCAAGGGAGAAGCTTATTCTATGCGAATTTTTCATATTGATTGGACGGAAGGAACAATTTTTTTTGAGCTAAATAAAATTCGGGTAAAGTTTTAGTTCGACTGGGGCGTTGCCTTTTCTAATATTACCTCGGAACTCACAGCCATATTCATCATTATTATTATGTCATAAAAATATCCAAAGCATACCAAATAATGTAACAGGTATAATTGAGAATCTTTTTTTTGCCCTCTGTCAATATAAGAAAATCTCCATCAATATAAAATGAATGAAATTTACAATTAAATTATCGAAACGTTTCATCATATTTTTTTAACTATCGTTAATCAATAGTGTCCAATTAGTAGCAGTCAAAATATTGTATTTTATTGATACAATTGCAATTATTGATAGTAATGACGTACGCCGCGACCGTTAAGTAAAAAAATGGCACTTTTTATTAAAAAAATGCACTTTGTGGCAATGTTGGCAACCAATTAAAAAAATTGTACAGTTATTTATTTTTGAGTAGGGTAAATATGTTATTTTGTAATACAAAAGAAATATTATTGCGTTAATCCAACTTGTTTATGTAATGCGCATATTTTATCAAAATGTATTAAACGCCTCACAGTATTATCTTACGAAATTACAAAACTATATTTTACTATTTAATTTTAAATACTTAATACATTCCTATTCCGACGATTTTAATTCCCATTTTTTTAAATCAGCAACGCCCCGATCGAATCCATTCAATAAAATTGGCTAAAATCGCTGCCGTGAGAGCATAAAAAATATTAGAATTCGCCATTATATGCATGATGCTCAAGTCAATTTACGATATTTTAAATTCAGGATTAAATTAACTCAAAACACTTATAAAATTCGTATCTATTGCAAGTAAACCTTTTCTTCTCTCAGCGTTATAACTGTGGCACTTCAGATTGACACATTTAACTACGCTCAGTAAAAAAATATAAATTTTCGAACGGTTATATATATAAGTTCTATAAGCAAGCATTATCAGTTCATAGCCATGTTAGTCAATTCGTAATGCGATAACATCTAAGTAAAATAAATTCATTTATGTCAAAAGAATAACTAAATAAATAGATTATAAACAACAACATTGTGCCTTGGTTTTACCAATGGTGCCTGCGAGATAAAACATCAAATGTTTTAATATTCATTGAAATATTTAATCATGCAATGGTAAAAATCTTTACCGTGATAAGGTAAAGGCAATTTAAACACTAGAACGGTGTACTATATCGCATCGTACGAATACATTGGTAGAACCAAAACTAAAATAAATTTTCATATAATTCAACATGTATTGCATTATATTGAAATACATCATAGTTAATAAGTTGAGTATAGAAGGAATCTTTACTATTCAAGACAGGTAATGTAAGGTATTTACAAAAAATATGGCAACCGCGGAAACAGAAAGTAAATTCCCTCTATACGGGATCTCATAAACACAATAATAATAACTAAATACTAAATTTTGCTAAGATACTAAACGTTTTATTTTGCTGTGCTCAAAATATATGTTCTCTAAGAGAATATATACCTTTGTCTAATACTAAGATCGAAGTGCGAATCGATTGTACTAAAATGTTTTATATTAGTGTTACAAAACATAGAAATACATCCCAATGGAAGCGTGGTATTGACGGGGTTGGTATTATTATTGGTTTATACTTACATAGAAGCGATGGTAACGGAAATATACGACTAAATTAATAGTATAACAATATCGATATCCCCCGCATATAAATGTAAAAATCGAAAATTTAAACTGACAATATATGTTTTTTTAATATATAAAACCGAAAACAAAAAAATCTAAATTGGATTTTTTAAGAAGTTTTGTTTTACTTTATTAAACGTAGTCTAAATGTTTTATTGGACAATATTATATTTACTACATAAGCTTAATAAGGATTTTTAAATTAGGATAAGAGCTATTGTAATTCCATATTCCAAACATAAATTGAAAAACAAAATAGATTGAATTAAGGAATAGAATAAATAAATATTCAATGATAAATTTGTTTGTAATAATAGTTACAAGTAATTTTCAATTTGTTATAATCTTGCAAATTTCGTAAGTGTAAATACTGTAAGTTGACCCAAAAACAGCACACAAAATACGAGAAGCCTCTGTTGTAATTAAAAGATTTGTCAGTTTAAATTTTCGATTTATCGTTTCAACGGCGACTCCAAAAAACGATAACAGGACATAAAACGAAACACGCAAAGAACTTATAGTGACTATAATCGTTTCGTGGGTAACCGATGCATCGGGATTCTCAAAATATTACCAGTATGTAATGCTTTATACAGCAATATTTTATTTAAACGAAATAATTGTTGTCACAGTATGAATAAATTGTGCATGGGTGATCTAGCGGACCTCTTTTAAAGCTTTATCTTTCCAACCATTCGTTAGCCTTTCGGACTTTGGGTTTTTTAGACCTTCAAAATCTCAGTAAACATCTGTCACTTATACAGTACTGACGTATTTTTACGTTAAAAAGGGATAGAAATGCGAAAATACTAATAGCATTGATAATAATCTAATTATCTCATCTTATCTCATAAGATAGACTATAAGAACGGTTACACTAATAATTAAAATGAGACGTCAAATTTATAAAACTCAGACACATCGCTGTACTAGTGTACCGTGATAGAATGTCGTATAATCCTTTGTTCAAAGCTTTCTTGCGTATGGTTCCCATATAGATATTGCTATGATCATTCATTGAAGCGTGTAAACCATTATTCACTAATACCCTTGTGTGTGACGTATAAAACGCCACTATTTACCACTGTCAATATATTTTCCGTGTAGAAATCAATATAGCCCATTAACTACTTAGAAATATAGCGCAAAAATTGTTAAATAGGTTGCAGATTTTTTTTTTACAATTTTGTTAACAAAGTCCGCTAGACCACTGTTTATCTCATATTGTGACGATTAGCAACGCGAAAATTTTAACATAACATCGACATAGTTTGATTGTATTACATCACAAAGATATAAAATAATACATCGCGCACTTTAAACGATAAATCATCTATCGTCATTGACATATATTAGAATTTAGAAAAAAATAACCAAAATAAATTTCATACTTTTAAATTTTTTTAACACATGACCGGGCCATCAAAATGCATATTCGTCTTTAAATTATAAAAGGCACTTAAAATAATGTAAAAATAAAATCTTTTTTATCAATTCATTTAGAAACAATTCATATTCAATGGTCTTCATATAGAGAATATTCATAAGGGTGTGTACACACGGCTATCTATGTAACACGAAAAAAAAAATGTTTTTTTTTTCTTAAAACTAACATGAACTAAGTGGAAGATATTTAAAACATTACGTATAGTTTTGGTTTCAGCCTGCCATCGCAGTTTTTGTGCACCGTTTGGAAGAAAATCTCGTTAAAAATAATAATATTAAAGCTTAAATTATGTAGGTTAGTGTGCCTGTATTATATTGTTGATCAATCCCATCAGTATTATATGAACGCTTACTAAGGATACCGAAAGTAAAAATATATTATCAACTTATTATAATCTATATTTTTGAGGAACTGAATATTCGTCATATTGGAAATATTCTCTTTGTAAAGAGCCTTTTTACTTTTATGTTATGTATTAGACATTTTTTACTAGTATTGCAATTGAAATCATTAATATTTATTACAAGATTATGACATGGCACTTAATATACGTACTTAATTAATGCGTATTCGATATTTTTTACTACGTGCATGTGTAGTATGTTTGTGTTTGCTCATCTATATCTGTGTATGTGAGTCAACACGAATAAAATTAAACAATAATTTTTCACTTATGAAAATTTTGCTGTATCTTATATTAGAGATGAGTAATATAAAGTCAAATATATAATTATTAAAGCTTTTTTATAGATATATTTTCGACAACAACTGCCATACTAGTAAAATGTACCTTATCTATTTAGTATTCATAATAACAAACGTATAAAATTGTGTATGTCAAAATAGATTTACCTGTCAACAATTACGCATAACCTAATTTATTCAGTGCATATAAGTTTAGCTACTACGTATTGGGTTTATAAGATTATAAAAAAAATCGACATCCAAGCAAAAAGGCTCATCAACTCCGACCTACATAAACTAATCTAGCGCAGTGTAACAAATTCAAAGATATTATCAATTACCCGCCATTTTTTTAGTTATAAAACATACCAATGTCATATCACTAGAATTACTAACATTTCTTTCTGTTAGTATTATTACGTGACGACTTACATATTATATGTATGTATGTAACCAAGTAATTGAGGAAAAACAAAATGGCGGTCAATTTATCGTATCTGTCGTAATAGAGAAGTATTAAAATCCTTCTACGCTACAATACAATAAGTAACCGAAAACAGACAACGCTACAACCCGTCTAAGAAAGCAACAAACACCCCGCTACGATCGCATTGGGATCCAATCTTGCCAACAACTGGAACCCGTGTTACACTTACGGTAAAAAAAAACATTAAATAAATAAAGTGATACTTACTCTAATAGTTAATAACTTCATTTTATATACTTTTTTTTCAGCTTATTATTCGCACGAAACTTGATATATTAAAATAGAGTCAACTAGTATTAACATAGAAACATCACATTTCAAAAAGATTCCATCGGGTTTGGTGTGAGCGAATATTTCATTTATTAACGCGCGTTCGAAGAATACCAGCTATTGACTAGAGATACGTAACGGCCCGTCTTTCATTTTAAGAAAAAAAAAAAAAAAAAACAAAAAACAACATAACAGTGTGTACACGGCTTAAGAATAGAACATAGAAAGTAATAGAGATGGAATTATTATGCTTGAAGGAATAGAGTATTAAAAAAAACTGGCCAATAAATTGACACTTCGAACAGCTGATATCTAGTCAGGTACTTATGTCCAATTCACTCTAGGGTACTAGAAATATGTCGTTCACACCAACAAGAAATTTATTCATTTGGCAAGTATTAGTCACTATACACCTAGCCAATATCAAAATGCTTGAAAAACCACGCGAATTAAATTACAGGGTGTATGAAAACAACTCTTCGACGTATGAGAAAATATAAATATATATGATAAGGTTATTTTCTAAAGCACTTTCGCTACACCCTGTCAACAGCCAAGCATATAAGACGTAGGTTCGTTATGGTATACAAACTAACCTAAACACATTCTAAGTCCAATCATTTTATATATGTATACGTCATATCTGGTCTCCTTAACCTGTTCCTGTGAATACCATTACACTTTTTATAATTAATATTATCGTAATTATTTAATAAATATTATAATTTTAATTTGAGTTTCGTAAATGCATTGTTGCTGGTTTAATTTTAAAAAGTGTAATACGTAATTATTTTTTTATTTATTATTATTTAGTGCTGATATGATATAAAGGATTGCATCGACCCCATTTTAGAATTTTCGTTTGTAATCGTTTTGTACACGGCGATACGGACTGTGAACAATGTATATTATACGTATATATATAAATATAAGTGTTATAATTTCAAGCTCCCATAATAAGCTACAGAACATATTGTACGAATATTTGCCAGTGGAGAAAAAAAAATACCTTCTCCAAACGGTGAATCATTATCGCCCTAAAAGAATCAATCAAAGAATCAACACCCGTACCGCCGAATAATCCACCATAACTTATAATTAATCCTAAAATCCGAGAACACTAAACATCCACTTCACTATAGGAGATTACAAAACGTCACCGTGTTCAAATACGACCTTTATCATAAATGCTATAAAGAACATTTTAGCTCACCACCACGTGGTCAAAAATCGTACACGTATACTTTGGAATTGGTTGTAATATTCATTACATAAATATATTTTGGACTCGATTTAATCAACGGGAGTCCTTTCAATATCAATATTATGACGTTTCAAATGTTGAAAATAGGCAACACTGAATATTTTTTTTATCAACTTTTTTTTTTAATATTTCCATACACCAAGTAAGTAGAAAGTTAATATTATATACAACAATCAGATTCAACATCAAATAGAATTATTTCTATTAAAATATTTGACTATGTGCTTGGGATATCTATAAAATATCATATTAATTCTATTATCTAGTAAAAATGAGAAAATCAGCTTATACAATATAAGGACACGACATCGACAAGCATCTATATTAAGGATAATTTGAACTTTGCATGTGGATTCATAATACATTTATTGGACATTTAGACACATATAGTCGCAAAAGTCTTCAACAACACTGTATAAACACTATCTACTATAAATGTTGCCAATTTTCAACTATTCCAACAGAGAACCTCATAAAATATGCTGTAAGCCGGTAATAATTTAATATAATAAGCGCGTAAGCTTATCTTCGATACGACTATTGGTCTTAGTTCATAAATATAGCAAAATGTAAGGGCTATTTTAAAGTTTGCCCACTTATACAAGGCAATAATACGCCATTATGTATATTTAAACATCTTTACGTATGTAGTATGGATTGGATGTATTTTTATTTGAAATGAGGCATTGTTACAGTTGTTATTAAAATATAGTTAGAAAAGGACAGTATATACTATATTTTTAAGTAGGGACAATGAATATATGAAGGAAAATCATACTATATAAATAGAACTTTTTGTCTTGGGAAAACAAGTTTCACGAGATATTTTCGCCCTTAAATAGCCACAAAACATTTACCAATCGTCATTATTGTCTTTGGTTCACGGTATTACTTTACTAAACGGAATACAGTAACAAAGAAATCTCCCTACCACAGTAAGGCCATATATGAGCGATAAAAAGCTCGTTAAGAATGCGTGTTACAATTTTGTTAATAACAAAATTGTAAATAACAAAATTGTAAGTCAACCCAAATTCAAATGTAAAAATGTTTAAACATACATTTAACAATTGTCCGAAGTGGTTTTCATACCATAAAACATATTTCATCCAAGTTTCAATAACACCCTAGTTGATGTTATAAGGAATAGTTTCGTATTTTTTTTGGTCAATTATTGGTTGTGGATTCAGTAAGTTTTTTTTAGTTTACATAGTTTACATATTTTCCTTTTAATTTGTTCATATTTGCAAAACTACATGATCATTGAAAATTACTTTGGGCTATAGCGGAATTCAGTACAACTTTTATACAAATATTGAATACTTTTATTTATATAAGTGGACACTGCAAACCTTTTATGACTTACATTTAAATATTGGATGTCAAAATAAAATAGTCATAGTTAATTTCATTTTAAAATCAGTTAAATACAATCAGATCATTAAGGCCCAATAACTACGAAATATATTATTAACATAAAAAATATTCGAATATCTATTTAGCCAAATATTATGTATTATTAAACGGTAAATTATTTTATAGTCATTAAAAATCTCGGAACAAAAATAGAAGTCAGTTAAAATATACCATTCCTTATAATATCAACTAGACATTCACCTATTGAAATTATATGTATGTATGTCATATCCAGTATATGGAAGTCAATTTACATTGCACATATTAATTTATAAATGAAAGATGGGCAAAATGTATTAAGTTGATAAAACATTAATTATATAAGCATTTATTGTAGGATAATACACTAATAGTGATTGACCGACAGCCAATGCACAGGCTGCTTAGAAACACGGTTTTTGTACAAAGATGTACATATGATATTATATTGCACCTTTAGTGCTAAATATCTTCTGAATAAATATGTCGTGTCATGTCGAATAAACATTAGTTAATAAACAATTCGAATAAACATTTATAAATTTTGCAAAAAAAGAGAATACTTGGTAGTTAATTTTTTTATGAAAATTCGTATTTTAATATTATATTATCAGCTTCTATTTCTTTAATTTATAAACATACTAATGTTTATTCGACTTTTCCGGATTTTTATATCAGATAAGTATTTATATGACTAAAAGTGCTATATATCGTATTTGAAATGGTCTTCGATTGAAAAAAAAAAAATTATTTTATCCTCTCAAGGGATAAAAGAGAAAGAGATATGCTTGATTATTAAAATTAAATTTCGTCCAGTTTATTTGAAGCAAAGTTAATAAAATATGTATTTTATGTTATGTATTGTGATGCGTGATGCGCTAAAAGCGTTGACATCATTATTTATTATATAAACGCCATTTTATAATATAACTTCATTCAATTTTAAAGTAAGTAATAAATGAGTCATTTTTATATAAAGACTATTTGTTTTCACAATGATAAATTGAAATATTTCAAATTATTTTGGCAGGTATTAAGGAGGGATTTATATATGCAAATGGAAATTTCATGCAAAAGATATATTGCACAGCACAAGCAAAGATAATTTTTATAACGTTATAATGTAAATTGTCAATATGAACTTTTCAAAAGCCACAATATTTATAAAGAATACACTCCGCATTGACTTTCATATAACTAACTTGACTTATTTTTCTGACATTTCTGACTTATTTTTGTTACCTATTGTAATAAATAAGTAATTAAAACGTATAATTTCAAAGTATATTTAAACAAAATAAATTATTGTTATAAACCGGTAGACAATACTGAATACATTTAGCCCATCTATAACTCACTGTAAAGACCAAAAGTTTACAACTTTAAAGCATTTATTAAAGGATATTGAACACATATAAGACTATGTTTATGTGTTGATCAAAGTATTCATCTGAAACATAAGTTTCACATTCATTCATTTTATGGTTGAACTGTATTTTTTTCTGTTGAAAAATATTTAAACATAAAAAATTCACTAGTTTACAAACACTCAAACTCATCAAAATACTTTCAGTGTACGGATAAATAATTTATCACTATCTAGCCCCTGTTATAAAGCAACATTCCTATACCATAGTCGATAATATCTGTACCAGACGTGAATAACTTGACAAGTTCAAAATGAATATTTTCACGGCAGCCATTTTAAATTTTAAGTTTCATCTGTAAATTCTGATTTTATGTTAATAAATACTTTTTTATCTGAATTCATTTGCTTAAGTTTTCAGATCACTATAAATCACACAGCAATAATACCTATTATAGGTACTTAAAAATATATATACATGCAAGTCGATTGGTTTTGTGACATAATTGAATGAAATCGGTTGTTGTTATAATTTTTACCTTTGAACAAATAATTATTTTAATATGTAGATATTTGTACGACAACACTGGTAAAGCATATTGGATTGTAAATAAACTTGTAAGGTATCATACATATTGACATGATACATTTCATGTTTCACATGTTTATTTTACATGTTAATTTTCAATCCAATGGTACACACCTATGCTGTAATGTATTGGTACATACCTATGTTTATACAAATAAATTGGATCGACTTAACAACTTATTCACGCCTGGATAAATCGCCTCTTAACTAGAGCAACGTGACATCTCATCAAAACCTTTTTTTATTATTTGATATTCAAAACCGCAACGTCGAATTTTATTTTCTACAAAAAAAAAACCCCGGTATTTTTAATTTAATTATAGTACAATTATCAATATTTTAGAATTCATCAATAAATCTAAATCAAAATCAAAATCAAAAATCAAAAATGTTTTATTGATTAAAAATGCTTAAAATTAATGCTTTTTGCGAATTGCTTAAAGGTTTGAAATTGCTCTCCTTTAAAGGTGTGGTTTTAAAAATATCACGTTATTGTTGTAAAGAGGCGATATGTGAGCTGTGGAGATTCTAATTGATGGGCCCGGTGGCCAGGTAGTACGGATGTCTGTGTACAAATCTGTGATCGTACCTCTGTTGCTTGTAGAAGTCGTTTCGCTGCACCTTGTGTCTGTACTGAGGTCTGCGTTGGTTCTTGTTCTGTGGCTCTTGCTTGTCCATCTGCTTGGTGACCGGCTTGCTTTCTTGGGTCTCCGGTGCTGTGGTGGGTTTCGGTGGTGTTTCTGTTACTGGTTTCTCCTGTGAATATTGAATGGATAATTAATGACAAGAATGCTTGGGTATGAGCTTGATATAAGTTGTAACATCTAAGTGCTGTCTGTAACTGTGAGTTGGAA
>DWJN01000808.1:0-21000 GCA_018248895.1 Carystus phorcus
AACGAAAAACGAACAAACGATTTTTACTTTCGAACAATCACGAACTAACGACGAACAAACGATTAAAAATGAAAAAATGTCAAAAATCAAAAACAGGGGGGCTAACTTCAGTGAGCCCTAGAAAAGTATACTCTGTGTTAAATGTCAAGTTGATTCTTTAATGACATCTCCGTGATCCATTCCAAATTCCATTGACCGTTCCAATTCAGTCCATTCCATTCGATTTATTTATATATAAATGCATTCGATCTGTGAAGTGTGAAATTTATTGATATTGATATGACTGATCTATGTTTTTGCTGTTTGTTTATTTTAAACTCACAAATCTCTTTGTTCATTTAGTTGCGTGTGACAATTTTATAGAGTTTATTAACTAAACAGAATTGTTAATTGAAGAAATTATATAAAAAGTTAGCTCTATGGGGACCCGTACCTATTGTTATCCGTGAACAAGGCAATACGATATCGGGCGAAATGCCGAAAATACCTTACAAGGCGGAAAAATGCCGGGAAGAAACCGAGGATTACGAGATTGTGTCTTTCGAAGACTTCTGTGACAAGTCTCCGGGTGCAAAATCAGATTTGTTAACATTAAACGATAATGTAAATTATCGATTGTTTTACGAGAGCGATAAGGGGTCCCAGCTAGTGGATACCTATGGTGAATCTAGTCGAGATGCCGATCAGACGGAGACTTCGTTAAATGATAGCAAGAGTGGTTCCTCGAAGCGGAAGACTCCGTTTGCACCGTTCGGAAGAGGACAGAAGAACGGGCGTAGTTCTATATTCAGTGGTGTGATTCCCAAACCCCGAAATGAAGGAGAGTCTTCTAGAGATCACAGGTATGTGCGTCCCTATATTTTATACTAGCTTTTTCCCGCGGCTTGGCTCGCATTGAAGCCCTTAAATTAATTTCAAAGATTTATTTTATTCCTTTTTATTAAAAAGTATCCTATGTCCGTTTTAATACTTCTGAGAATATGTCTACATAGTTTCATGATAATCGGTTGAATAGATTTGGCCTAAAAGTGAAACAAACAAACTCATATTGACATTTATGATATTAGTATAGATCTTTTATTTATTTAAGAAATAGTGATTTTTTTGCACAGTTCTATTTCTTATACGAGGCATGTTTCACATTAAATTCATGGTGATTACACTTTTTACACTGTGGTGAGCGTCTTATAAAAAGCCTATGTGCTAAGGAATTTTGCTGATTATTTATAATATGATAAGGGTTAATTTGTTATTTTTACTATGTTTATAACCAGATGCTGCATGATAAAAATTGTTCTCAAATTTATATGTTTTGGTGAGCAAACAATAGAGTTATAAATAAATAATTGGTTAGTTATTTGTGTATAAAGCTAATTTATCATTCTTGAACTTCTCAATGTCATTTTAATTAACACTTTCCATTAAATTATAATCTTCCTAGGTTAGCTTCTACAGAACTGCTTACTGGAATGTTTTATCTTGAACTTAATACCGGGAAAAAACGCTGTTAACTTTGCAATTTACACTAGAATATCAGAACTACTAACTCTTGAAAACTTTGCAGGTTTAAGCTCATCTTTAAGTACCTTATTTGAAATAATAATTTTAAAATTACCTAAATCTAGCACATAATTTAAAAGCACATACTCTTATTTCATTGAACATAATTATTAATTTTATACCTATGTTAAATTTCAATCATATACAACCTTGTATATCAGAATGAATTTGGGTAAGTAAAAAACTTTTAACTAATGAAATACAAGGATCTTGCAAGCCCAATTGTGCCTTATTTGACTATCTTAAAAATGAACTCAGCCCATAGATAGCATTAATATAAATAGAAAAAAATCAGCATCTTTAGGATAATATGAGCTTGAACAAGAAATGGGATGATATTCAAACACATTTTGCATTGCCTTCGTTTATAATAATTCTGCATATTCAGTGTTCAAATATCAATGAACAATGAGTCATTCTCTTATTTGTCATTGTTAAATACATGCCATACATGCCATAGTTTGAACCTAACATTTCCCATTTCACTTAAATTGGTTCTTGTTTGAAAATGTTTTATCATTTGTAAAATGATTTTATATGTGTGAAACAAAGTGAACTCTGACCCGATTTATTTCTGTCTATATTGATTGTTTTAAACAAATTATTTTATTTATACAGTTATGGTGTGTAAAGTTACATGTAAATTATTGGTTTTTCTGTGTTGAGTTTTATTTTCTTGAGCCACTTAACAATGACGAAGTAAGTCTAGCCACATTTTATTTAGTGTAAAATTACTCCAGAATTATTTAAGAGCCAAAATAGACATAAATGTTTGTGTTTGGGTTGTAATTGTTTATCCATCAACTTTACAAAGTCCACTGATATAGACCTCCCTTAGTTAGCGTCAATCCAATAGGTCCTAAACAAATTTGTTATGTGTTTATTTTAAAAACATTACGTTAAAAGTTTGCCCTGCCCTACATTGCGATGTTAATGTCTTATTTTGTTATCTCCAACTGTATTTGTTCTCGATAGATACGAGCGTTTCTCATCACGCCGGGGATGGTGTGGCCGGGCCTGGGAGATGGTATACGACATGTTCCCGGGAGTGTTGGCCCTCGCACTTCTGTTCGCGCTGTGTGTGGCCGCCTGGTGGGCCGTCATCGGCGCGCTCAGTGGAAGCTGGGCCGAAGACCGCTATAAGTAATTTCACCTTACACAACGTTTTTTATGCCGTGCGCAAGCAAATGTGGTAGGGTCACCTGATGGTAAGTGATCACCGTCGCCCATGGACATTAGCAACACCGGGGATGTCACCAACGCGTTGCTACAAGGAAGCGATGGAACCGCTTCTTGAAAGACTAATCGTCATAGCACTGCTACTCTTCTACTCAGCATGTATAATAATAATAATCCTTTATTGCAATATGGTACTTTATGTTGGTAACAAAAATTTCGATCATCATATTTGGCTGTATCATACAGCATGCAACGTCCTTTGGGTACAATGTATTTTATGTAGATTATATTTCATGCTATGTCAAAACTTAATTCAATGTCAAATATTATTATATCCTTAGTTCTAAACAAATCAATTATATTTAAATTCATATCATATTAAAATCATATAATCATATTAAAATTACGAATGTTTAACAGTTCATTAACCGAATAAAAGCATTTATAAAATTACATAAGATCTCACTAGTTTTCGCGATGCAAGAATATCTTAATTAACTTTATTTATTATTGTGTTGTTGTCCATTTTTGTAAATACTTTTAGTGGTGTAGCTTTGGCTTTGCTTAAGGTCATTGTTTTCCACCTCGTATGTAACCGGTCGGTAATTGTGGAATATTTAAGTATTAGTTTTATGCTTAGAGCTAAGTTAATTTGAAATTTCAAAATTTTTGATTTCCTTAAAGTATTTTAGAATTTTAATGGCAATTAGATTGTGTGATTAAAACCCTGAAGGGCTTCAGATTTTCCCTATAATCGGTCTTCACTGTTAAAGATGCTATGTCCCGCATTGTAATTCATTACGTGTTTATTAATCATAAAAATGTCTATGATGTTATTATTTTTTTCAAATGAATTGAATTTTTAGACTTAACATTTTTTACTTTAATTTAATTTGGAACATCGCACTTGGCTTATGATTTTTGATATTGCTGAATAACCTTTTGTGAGACTAATTAATATACATAATTAAGGTGAAATATTGAAGAAACATATTTTAATATGGATATTTTGTTTTTCAGCTTTGACAAGTGCTTTGGGTATGTATAAATTATTCTGTTGCCAACGAATGAACAGTAATTATTAACTAATAAATATCTTTATTGGATAATTTAACATTTTTACATCTTATACTTACTAATATCTTGTACTAATATATAAAGCTGAAGAGTTTGTTTGATTGATTGAACGGGCTAATCTCAGAAACTACTGGACCGATTTGAAAAATTATTTTAGTGTATGATAGTCCATTTATAGAGGAAGGCTATAGAGCATCACGCTAAGATGAATACGAGAGAAGCAGCAATAAAAAATATTGCGAAAACGGCATAATTTTGAGCTTTTCATGCGTGCGCTGAGTAAACGGTAAAAGTTACTCAAAAATCATGTATTACAAAATTGTTCCCCTAAATAAAAGTCCGCGATAGCATATGTCTAGCTTTTAAGGTTTACACACTATATCCATTTTTATGGCTTTAAAATACTTCTTAAATCATAATTTATATGGCAAAACAACGTTTGCTGGTTCATCTAGTAAGAAATACATGCAGTTAATACAGTATTATTATTTGTTATCACGTTGTCCACCACGTCCCTATTGAACGAGAAGACGCAGCCGCGGCGATTGACATCCGGTGCATTGACGACGTGCTAAATTGATGGATTACTGCATCGTACCCGCTGATATGACCAACAAAATTGATCAATTTAGATCAAGCACGCCTTTATTACTCTATTTTTAATCAGAACTTTCATAATTAATATCAGCTATTAAAATAAATGTTTAATTTAAGTGTTTGTACATGAAATTAATAAACTATACCCATAAAATTACTTTAGTTTACGTATACATAGTAATAAATCTATTTACGATATCAAAATATAAAAATCATAGATTTTTTCTAGTACTAGCGTCATCAAGATCTTGTAATTGAATATTAGTTGTATCAAATAGAACAAAAAAGGGAAAGTACGGTAAAAGCAACAGAAATCGGTCTGTTCTCTGATTAAAGTTTTTACTACGTCGATATGTAGCAGTAAAAGTACGGTTTACCTTGTCGCTAACATTCTATTTGATTTTCTAGTGTTGATCGGAGTGCGCAACTAATTTATAAACCTGTATCATTCAACTGTTCATAGCAGAACATATTATTACTGTTAAAGAACGCTGTAAGGCTTGGAACAAATAAAACCTGTTAAAATGTTATGTGAAAAAGAATTAAAAGACAAAATCGAAAAACCAACAGATTCTTTTAAACAACTGTAGGCTTTAGGAAGTTAACATTCAGAAAATTTTATATTAAAAATCACCTTAAAATAACAGGTTGAACCTTTAAACTTTAAAGTTCATATTGGTTTATCTTACTGTCACTTAATCCGTTCTTATTTTGCAAATATAAAATGATTAAAACATGTACCCTGCAGTGACCCGTTAATAAAGAGTTCCCATATTTACATATTAGAATTTAATGTTCATAATTTTTTTAACGATTACCATTAATAAAACCGCGTCCGAATTTTAATGGCTGATATTTGCGAACGATCGAAAGTAAAATAATTATTGAAGTCACGTAATGTAACGTTCAAATTATATAGTCGTAATGCGTTCCCGCCAGTTACGCGGGCTCGATGAGCCGTGGCCATTACACGTTGCACACAAATAACTGATCATGCAAATTTTTTAAAGTTTCGTACGTCCAATGTATACGGAACTTGACTACAAATAAAATACTATCAGATACCACGCAACCAGTTTCTGGTTGGTCGGTTTCTGTAATCCAATCTCGCACTTACTACAGATAACAAATAAAAAAAAAGATAATCTTTATCTTTTTATGTTGAGTTGCTTATCTTTACTCATCTTTGATAAATAATAGAATGAGTGACGAACAGTTTAATAGACAGAAAAGTGGATCTATCTCTGTTTTACTGTAACTGCATTTTTGCGTTTTGTAGTGATTTCTTATTGGCAGCTAGAGGTACATTAAATACCCTAATTACTTCTACAATCATGTTAACATGTTTTAAATTTAATCGTCTGTGTAAATTTTGGCTAATCTATATGTGGCTCTGGCTGCAAAACTCGAAAAGTAGTTAATACGTTCAAAGTATTACAATATGCTTATAATTTTTAGTGTAACGCTTTAAAGCAGAAATTTCGTCAAAAGATCATTAAACCATTAATTTAATGACTAATGTTGTATGACTAATTGTGTGACTACGAAACCTAACTATGTGAGATCGATTCGCTCTTGACTCGTTTTATTAATTACTAATTAATATTCAATGTATATCTGATATGACGCAGGCACGTTATATGACCTTTATATACATGGCTAACAGTGAACATCGATAAATATCTCCCCTTAAAGTCTACCGGACTGGGACTAATGTTTTACTGGACATTATAGACACCCTACCGCAAGCTGGTATTCATACTTTTGTTTTAATTAAATGTCACCACAATGCTTAGCAACCCTAACCCTTTATGTTAGATCCATTCGAGATATCAATAATAATTATTCACATTTAATAAACATCGACATTAGCTAACACAAATTGTGTTGATAGTTTTATAAAAATTCCAAATGAACAAAAATTTGAAAGTCATCGGCGTTTGTTAGTCATTGAGAAAGATATGTTTCGTGTTACATAGCTACGGTACTGTTTTAATAAATATAATCTCATCTATGTTACGGTAAGTCTTAATACTGTTTAGCACAGGATAGAAAAAAGATATGACAATAGTCAAGCATTATCTTGTGATATGTAGGAAGCGAGAATTCCTCACTCTGTAATTCGCCATCGTTGATATTAATTTACTAAAGCCATAGCTACTGCAATCATTCTAATTTACGGATGTGACTATTCTACGTATCCGCTAATTCATTGAATAATGATAACAAAATAAAAAGTGTATTTTGTACGAAACTTACAAAAGTAACAAGTTTAAACTAATGTTTATTCATTTATTTTATTATTTGTTTTTTATTTAGTGACCCCAACAAAGTGTACACTGTTACAATAATATAATACAGAAGCGCCAACATTAGGTGAGTGTCACCTCAATTACAGGTAGGTACATACGTCATGTTCTATAGCTTGTCCCCTATAATATATATTGTTTTAGATCTTTAGATTGGTCTGTTGAGGGTTTTGTATCACCCTTTTAATACATTGTTCATGAAGATATTATTTTTAATTTTATTTATAATTCCTGTATGGATGTATGAAACTTGGAACTTAGTAACGTTTGCCATTGTAACGAAAGAAACAACTACATTTACTCCAAACAACTACACTACTATATTATTGTATGTCAAATTATAAGGCAATCTTTTAACAAGGTGCTTCTCAAGTTTTGCTGTCAGAAAAGTATGAAGTTGAATTATTATGTGTAGAAATGTTAAGCCGCTTAAATGAAATATATTGTTTTTAAATTGTTTACCGTTATGATAGTATGTTAATTTAAAATCACAGCTATTTAAAAATACAAAATGAATTAAACACCAAGTTAATAATTTAATAATCATAAGAAGTAGAATGCTTTCACCGTACGACAAGTAAATTACCAGGTAAGCAACTTGGCTAGTAACGAATTACTAATCAATCCTTCACTTTCCAACACATTAACGTTCGTAGGGGATGCAGTAAATGCCTGGTTTCCTTATGTTTTGCATAAATGTTTTTATCTTTCTCTTTTCTCTATAACAACGTATCTTTAAGCAAAGTTAAGCAAACATCTTTGCAATTTTATCTTTTAATTTCTACAAATGTTTAATTATTATGTTCATTTTTATAAAAGTAGGACATCAAGGCTAAACGATGTTAATAAAAGGTACCAAATAAAATCAATTAATATAATTATTATTTTTGCTAAAATAAATATTGTTTTTAATTTGTGTAATTCTAACTTTTTATTATTTAACTTAGTTTTTAGCTTAGCTAGCAGCATATTATAGCATCAGCTAAGTGGGTACCCTATATAAATATTGTATGTCTGGTAATGTTAAAAAACAAGAAAAATGTAAAATATTAATGTTTCTTGTTAGTGTTAAATCAACATTTAGCAATATTGATTTAAAACGTTCTTGCAATGTCTTGTTTTAGACAAAGTGCAAAGCCCACAGACTTCAGTCGCTTCTAACCTCAAACACGATTTCATCAGACTCACCTCAACAATAAACACGGTGTGATCTATTGCGTTAGTATTGTTTACAGTTTACGACGCATGGCAGGTTGATGTTGGCGCTTTGACATTTGTATTCAACGCTGATTTGAAAAAAAAATATCAGTCATTCAAAACACCACAAATTTTAGATGAATTAATTTCTTTGATGTGTTGTGACGATAAAAGCAAAAATTCTAATAGTTCTTTAGCAGGTAAACATACAAGGAAATTATAGTAATACTAGCTGTCCCGGCAGATGTTATCTTGCAGCATATAAAAGCATTTAATTTCTATCGAATCGAATTGGGAATCTAAACATTCTCAATTGTAAGAATAGACACTTTGTAAATTGCGCAGGATAAAATATTTATTTAGTTTTAACTAAGAAAATATTTGCTTGCGTAACATGAAAGAATTTGTCTTTCTCTTTAAGTCGTCTAATGAACTTGGGCTATCTAATAAAGTTATCAACTTTGGTATCGCCATTAGTCACTTCTCATTATATCTTTACTCCTTGCGGACATCAGAATAACAACTGGAATGTATGATCATTAAATTACTTAATTAAGACGTTTATAAATAAATATTACCAGAACTACTATAATTATTAAGTATTTCCTTATAACACTACCTATACTTAAATGACCAGATTGCGATTATACTATAAACTAATATTTTTTAATGAAGCATTTCATGTAACACCGCAATATTAATTACAATAATGAATAAAAATAAATTAGACGTTATCTTTAGTATGATTTACGACGGCAACTTGATTATTGTTTTAATTCTAATATAAGGCTTTTAGTCCTGAATTTTGTTACAGCTACCTCGAAAACACCTAAATATCAGTTCATTGAACTCATTTCTATTTAGACTTCTATGTTTTTTTCCAATAAATTTTGAACCCGTTCCATAGAAACCACCTGTATACGCCGCTACATTAAGACCGGTTTGCTGCGGTCACATTGCCACAAAAAGGTTTTTGTCATACTTTCGACTGTTCAGCATATGGTTCCGTTTATATTTTGTTTGTCTATACCAGATTAAACAATACATTACTGTAACGCAATCTTTAATTACGCTTCTCAACATTTACAACGCATGGAGGCATGCCAACTGAAAGAATGCTTTAGATTTTAACGAATAAACATACTTTATAGATCAAGAACATTACTAAAATTATTCGATTCTGATATTTCGGACAAAATATTTCGATATTAAGCTTCGTATATCGGTCTCTAGAATGATTAGTTATCTTAAATACATAAGAAATATAAGTATACATTATGAGCTCTGTAATCTGTCTAGTTTGTATTTTCGGTACGGCGGCACAAAGCGATATTTTCAAACGCAGCCGATGGACAAATAAACAAACAATAGTAATATCTCTTCATAGAATCTCTAGTTAATATAAGTATAACCTTACGGTTGGTACTGAGGCGAGCTACAACCAGATTTTCTGGGAACTTTAAAATAGTTCCAGTACGTAAGCTGTGTTCATTAAAATCCCTTTACGTTTTCATTGCACAAAGCAGCTAATTTTGTAGAGGACCAATTTAAACTCGCGGCTAAACATCGCATTTCGAAAGTCGTACGTGACACAATGAAAGCGAATGAATATTGTATTGATAGGTTTTAGATGAAATTCTAAACTAGGTATAGAAACTGAGAAAATGTAAGGCCCAATGTTGCTATCTGTACAAACAAAATGGAGAACATTTCTTGTTTCCTTATTTGTGAAACAACAAGCAGTATTGATAAAATAAGTATTTAATTTATGACACTAATTATTATGACAGAATTCTTAAAAATTTAAATACTAAGCGAAGTTCAAATCTGCAAGGCTTAATTAGCATTGCTAGCAACTAGCTTTAATTAAAAAAGTCTATTGTATGTTGACTGAAGTGTATTCTAGAACGTTATGTTATTTGTTCGTGTATTCCTGTGAACAATATTTATATAGTTCCATAAATCTCGTGTAATTTATTTTCTCTTGACATGGTTGCGTTGCTAGAGAAGTTATAATGAGTAAATACAAAGTTGTGAGTTACGACCTGTTTTAACGGAGTATGTAAATGTAAGTCTGTACTTATATGTTATACATAGACGCTACATAACTAGATACCAAAGTAAGTAAAACCAGCATCTTCAATTACATGCTTATATCAATGTCACTCGTCCGTATGTTGTGCTACGTAGGTTTGTTCTGTGGGCGACATAACCCATTCTTCGGTTACGTGCTATTGACTGTAACAATCGTTGTCACGTAGTTAGTATTAACACCGAATTTGTATCGGAGTATTCAAGAGTATTTAGGTCACACCCATTAAGCATACAATAGCCCTATTTAAGTAATGTCACCGAAATGGAACGCGCCGTAAGGTTACAAATGTTTTTACGATACACGTCAAAGTAATAGGATAGTTTCCACCATTACGTTAATTTACATCATTTATTGGAAATACAATAAAATTCTAAAAAGTGGAAGATAGTACACGAGCGATTGACAATTTATTTAATGTGAATGTAACATAATGTGAGTAGTAAGTATTACACTTAAGTGAAACGCGAGGTAATACTTCTGACCAATACGCTATTGCAAACTACAGATTAAGGAGCGGGTTGACAAAAACGTTACAGAATAGTTCGTTAGTTTGAAGTTTCGCCTTCACCGCCGGGGTCAACGATTCTCGACTCGTCAACAAATCCATCGACGAGAATAACCCGTTACACTGCATCGGCTTCCAGCGGATTTCACTCGCCAACATTGGCTAGTAGACCATTCTATACCAGGCAGGTTTAGCGATAATCAAGATCCGCTCAATCACAACCCAATTACTGCCAAATATTTCGGAATCACGCACGCCTTCAAACGACAGGCCAGCTCTTGATGTAACCGTAAGGCGCACAACAATCGACTCTAAGTAGCAAGTTTAAAAAATAAATTGACGTAGAGATTTCGCTACAATTTATTTATGCCCATGCGTGACTATCATTATCATTTAACTCTACAATATGACTCTACGTAATCTTTTGTAACTTTGTAACGTATAATTTAGATTGATTTTGGTCACATTCACTGTGTGGTTGTGCAGAATTTGACATTTCGCGATTCAATTAAATGATGTACTTATACAAAAAAAAAATGATTTCACGAATACTTGCCAATTAATATTTCGCAAATATCGTTCTGCTCTACCCTACCTAATGAACTCTACATATTGCTGAGATACCAGTATCCGCTCTGACATATTAATATGATTTATAGAGACGTTTAACAGTTGAAGTAGAAATTTCTATCAATAACGGTGTTATCTAACAGTGATCGATATGTTGGTACTATACGTTTACTGATACTCTGAGAAGACATGACGTATGAGACATTGTTACTTGAGAAATATCGATGCAATTATCTATATTAATTTAATTGTAATATTTATGAATTTTCTTAAAAACTAAATCGTATTCACATCAATAAACAATGTTGTAATCTAATTACTGCTTTATCTATCTAATTTTGAATAAACAAAATATTGCAGTTATATATTGCAGTTTTTTATACTATTCGCTGGCAATATTTTTTTATCATCAAAAGCGTATTCTCAGTTTATGACTACTAGTAATGTTTGTTGTATTATAAACAAATCGATACTGCTATCTATCCATATGTTGTTTATATTAGTTGCGGATAATACACAGATGACACGTGGGACGAGACCTTGCACCTTGGGAAAATGCAGCGCCATTTAATTCAATTCTGTTAATTCAATTACACTACTTGAATATTTATGATCTCTCTTGAATAACCAACTCTTACAATACAATGTTATTACACAAGGCTAAAAGCCAATGACAGTGCTATAAGAAACGTTGTATAGAAATATTTTGTAGCCTGAATATGAATAAAAGTGTAGAGTACGGTAAAAGGTTATTTATTTTATCGATAATAATAAAACTAGTGTTATGATATAAACAACACCTAAGTTATTATTTAATTTAAATGTAATAAGGTGTAAAATATATCTGCCAGAATACTTTATCACCACCTGTCACGCCATTGTAGGGTTTATATTAAAATGGATTTTAACTTTCGTTTTGTTGTATCTGTACAGCAAATCTAAGTTTAAATTGTCAACATACTTGTCTGAGTTACCATTCTCAACATAGTGTTAATAAAACATTCAAATTGTGGCCAAAGTAAACATCCTCTAAGCAGGTGCATTCTTTGTGAAATACAACTGTCCCACGCAATGTAACAAACAATTGAACCACGATCAACAAAGAGGAAGTAACGGGATTAATTCCAGAGAAGTCCCCACTGTAAGCGTGTACACGACCACTAGTTTTACTTTTAAAGTAATGCCGCGGAATGCTAAATGTTTATTCAGTTGTTTTACGGACTGGATTAAGCGACAGTGGACATAGGCTTTCTGGTTTCCATAAAGCAAAAGACTCGTTTAGTATTAAGATGTAGAAACCACTAGAAGTAAATTTATAACATGTAATTTTTTTGTTCTATTTTCATCTCTTTTTAAATACAAGTAAAATACATTGTCCGCATAGTGATGTAACTCTACTATTATAATCAGCTTGCAAAACAAAATAAACCATAAACAAGAAAAACAATAAAATAAACCACAATTTTCTTAGAACTGAAATTATGACACCACTCAAAAAGAAAACAAGTAGGTACATGAAAGTAAACCGTTCACATGGCGAGGTGCATAACGTTAACTTGTCATTTTGATCGTTAAATTGTATCGTTCAGAATTGCACTTCACTGGCATATGACACATTTTCATTTAAAAATGCGGTATGCGGTTAACCTTAGCAACAGTGGGGAACCCATTGATTTTTCGCGTTGCAAGTTGACGTCACGAGCGCGACAGTGTGGCGCAGACGGCGCGCGCCGGTTCGCGTCTCACCGGCGACTGGCCCGGCGACTGAAGCTACTGCCGCGACTGGCCCGGCGAGCGGCAGCGGGCCACGCACTGTGATTTGACTAGCTACTAGCTAGAGAGGAAATACCAGTTACCATGTTCCCCGTGCCACACCGGTGCCATTCGTGATGATGACCTTCTACACCAATTTATGCAAGGGACACAGCTGATCGTTCAATGATACAATCAAGTATAGAATACAATCCTTAAGCTAATGATATCAAAGTTATAATGCACCAACCAAAAAAGATTACAAACATTGGAATTTAATTACCTTGACCTTTTTAGCATTAAAGTAGGTTTTTATTGATCAAATTTTTTAGTTTTATTAATAAGTGATGTCAAAAAGAGAAAAAAATTAAAAATGAAGTTTTTTATTGATTTTGATATGTGGTAAAATGTGGTGGGGACTGATATGAAACGTCTCCGTTTTAAGCGCCGCTGATTTCCACAACCTTCCTGCCGAATCACAAGGTTGTTTGATGCTTAAAGGTATATTTCACGTTAGAACAAATAGGTCTTAGCTACCTACCTTAGCTATTTTAATACCCTACTATGATTTTATTATGTAATTCATAAAGTATTTTTATGTAACAAATTGCGTATAGTTTATATGATCGCAGCTAACTTTTTATAGACGAACTGTCCATATTCTTAATGTGTGTTAATCTTTTTCTGAATAGACTTCGAAATACTGTAAGATATATTTAATTTATAGCGAACTTTAACATAAACAACTACAAATGTTTCATTTTAACTTTGTGAAAATAAAATTAATATTAAGTAACAAAGTTAAGAAATAAATATTTATAATTCAATTAAAGTTCATAATAAATGTGCTGGCACAAAATTATTGATCTTATACTAATATATAAAGCCGAAGAGTTTGTTTGTTTGATTGTTTGAACGGGCTAATCTCAGAAACTACTGGACCGATTTGAGAAATTCTTTTAGTGTTACATAGACCATTTATGGAGGAAGGCTATAGGCTATGGAACATCACGGTAAGATGAATAGGAGAGGAGTAGCAGTAAAAAATATGGCAAAATCGGCAAAATTTTGAGCTTTCCTTGCGTGCGCTGAGTAAACTGTGAAAGTTACTAAAAAATCATGTACTACAATATTGTTCCCCTCTAAAAGTTCTAAATAAAAGTCCGCGAAAGTATATGTCTAGCTTTTAAGGTTAACCCACTATAAGCATTTTTATGATTATCAAAATAGTTCTCTAATAATAATTTATATGGCAAAACAAAGTTTGCTGGATCATCTAGTCCTTAATACGATAGTTATTTATTTCCCGCATGTCATGGTTAGACATAGGGCCCGCATTAAATCGACTTGTGAAATGTTTTTACGATTGAACCCATTTTAACTGATAACATTGCTTAATACAAATAAAGATTGACTGAAGTTACCTAAATGATTATAAGACTTTATTAGTACAAGTGTAGATGTACCTAATGAGAAAATTAAGATTAGTTTAAAGTGTTTAAACATTAGCCAATCGATATAGTAGACAGTATTACGCTCTAGACTTTTTACTATAAAGTTCTATATTGGTTTCTTAAGACGTAAAACTGTTTTAATTTTTTTTTGTTTTAAATTCAATCATGTGGGAGTTTTATAAATACTCTTACCCATACATAGTAGTGGTCTATATGTGGCCTGATGTTAAACAAAACCTTTGTGTTAAGGTTGGTGGTATTTACGTGATTATTAAGTATCAGTTAATTTATTATCACCACCATACACAAAATTACAAACACCTACTAATATACTAAACAACGTGAAACTGCGACGTACGTTACGCATTACCATTTATTCAATGAAAGCTTATTGAAATCAAAAGATTGAGCTTGAAAAAAAAGAATGTGCAAAATAACAATCTTACGCATAGACTTGTCTATGTAGTAGTGACGTGACATGTGAATGATTGAAACATAGTTGTGTGTTCCGAACGTCGACGTCGACGACGGTATAGGTTAGAGAGAGCAAGGTAGAGTCAAATGCCGCGAGAGCCTCCGCGCCCGCGCAGGTAGAGCGAGCCCCGCCAGTCAGAGACACGCGACCCGCGCGCACCCGCGTTTTCTTGCCATAACGAGGCCTACACATAACCTGTTTAAGTGAAAACAACATCAAAACAACCTCAAATTCTACTACAAATATAACGCCATCTACATGACAAAAGGACTACAATAAGTTGATAGTGACGGAAGGTTATACAAACATCGAGTGTCGATCGAGTTAATTGCGCGAATGCCACGGTCCACAGCCCACACAGCCGGCGTCGATCCCCTCCTACGTTCATTCAAGGACCATTCGTTGAACCTATGTTGCTCCAGCGCTCGTATGAACGCAATCCTCTCGGTTTGGAAATGAGTGCATTAAATACCGCGAAGTGGAGCATCGACTGAGCTGATGACCGTTCGTGAATCAGTCAGATTTCCTACAATGTCAATCAGTCAGAACGCAGGCCAGTTTAATAAACATAAACAAGTAGGTAAACAACCGGAACCGGTCAACTTTCCTCCGCGTTATCATCCGCCTCCACCTGCCGCAGCGGGTTCTAAGCTAGCCACTATAGACGCGACCGCTAAGGAGTTTAAACCTCCGTACGTCGGTAAACCAGTTGATCCGAATAAACTGCCGTATCCTATAGCAGTACACGGTGGTGTTCAAGGTCCCTATCCTACAGGACCTTATCCTCAAGTGAAGTACCCCCACGGATATCCTACAGGGTACCCGGTGCCTCCGGCAGCCTTGCGGATTCTACGTCCTGGAGGTGAAATAATAACAAAAGCAATAGTACACGAACCTGTGGAAACAACTCGAGCGAGAAGTGCTGACGACACGCAACGAGTACAACGTAATCTTGAAGAGGAACAAATTCACAGAAGATCTGCAGACATGCTAAAGTTTACAAAACGCATTGATACCGAAGGACCGCGGCAATCGACAGATCAAAGGCGACAAATTCAAACACTTTTAGATGAAATAAAAGCTTTGAAAGAAGCTAATCGACGCCTCAGTGAAGACAATCAAGAACTTCGTGATTTATGCTGTTTTTTGGACGATGATCGTCAGAAGGGTCGAAAACTTGCCCGAGAATGGCAGAGGTTCGGTAGATACACTGCATCTGTCATGCGACAAGAAGTTTCAGCGTACCAAAATAAATTGCGCGAGTTGGATGACAAGCAACAGGAGTTGATACGTGATAACTTGGAATTAAAAGAACTGTGTTTGTACCTTGACGAGGAAAGAGAACGAAGTGCTTGTGTGAACTGCGGTCGAACACCGGGGAGAGAACGAGACGATGGAGACGGAAGCAGCAGCGGTACAAATGCAGAAGAAGGCGCGCGACCGCCCACATCTAATTTGCAAATAACTCACCCACAGCTCGCAGAAAGAACAGTTCAGTATGTTCGTGACTTGGAACAGAAAGTGCGTCGACTGGAGGCTGAAAAGGGAACTGGAACCGGAATAAATGAAAGGCCAGAAGCGGTTGTTCGTGCTCTTCAGGTATTAGAAGTGAGGGAGCGAGTTGAGAGAGAACGAAGGAGACCAGCTCCTGATCTAGACTCTGGGGAACAAGCTTTAGTGAGAGAAATGTGTAATGTAGTGTGGGGAAAACTTGAGGATGTTCCTCCACAGGCCCCGCCTCGTTAACTGTCAAGTGTTTGTGTCTTACTTGCCGTTTCCATTTCGACATAAATTGCAGAGCTGCAATTCAATATATGTGTTTCTATCTATCACTTGAATATTGTTAAAGCTGCTCAAAACCATAAATGAATATTACTTTATACACGAATTCAATGAAATGTAAAAAATAACAAATTTCATTCGTCATACAAACTATATAACGTTGTTTATGGGCGAATAAAGTTATACGTTAAATTTTAATCAAGGAAGTGTGGGAAAAGTTGTTTATAATGCTGATCAGTGATTGGAATTTGGCTCTATTGAGGTCACGGCGACCGTCGAGTCTTGTGTGACCTAAAGAATATGCTTAAGGTACTGAGTTACTGACCTTGTTTATCAATGAAACTCCACGTAAGTGAGCTTGCCACTGTCTTAGTATTAACAGCTATAAAGCCAATCTTTGCCCAGTTAGAGAAAATGAAACCGAAAAGTACAAAGATAGATATTTAAGTTTAAAATGACCTTAGGTAATAAGATAAAGCCTATTGATTTTAGTATATAAGCAAAGGTTTAAATGCGATTATTTATAACATGTTAATAAGTAAATATCCTGTAAGCTTTTTTTGTTAACTACAGCTTTTAATGAGGCTAAACGTTAGATAAATATCTGTGATGGATCGGTCTCTGAAAGAGCTGGAATTCAATGTTACTGATTTATAAAACTAGACTTCACGTACGTACCTACCTACATATTTGTATGTATTGTATCTAACTTACCCTTAAGTGTCACCTTCCGTCCATTGTAATTTCTAGTTACTGGGATTTTGATAACATATTGACTTATCCACATATGTTGAATTATAATAAATTTATAATTAGTTTTAGTAAGTTATCTGCCTCTTGAATGTATAAAATGATATGTATGGAGATGTTTATTGCCAACATTGATGTGATTTGATCTGCTTAGCCATTTTGTGTATTAATCTAGTCACCACGAACGATATATCACAATATAATATTAACTTTGGTTTTTGTACAGAAAAAAGAAGAATCAATTCACTGAGCTTATTTTGTTTTGTCATCAATATCTTTTGTTAAATAGTGTCAGGTATTACTTGGGAAATCCATTTATTCATCTATTTTGGCGATCCATAAGTATATACCTACCATGACATATTTTAGTCGCGAATTTTGCAAAGTAGACTGATACTACTCAACTTAGTCAAAGTCATTATAAACTTATCATTTTGTTTTTTTTTTTTCTGAACATTACCTTTCACGATAGGTTTGTATATCGTGACTTTTTTGATAAATAGTACTTAACTTGAAATACTTTTGATTTTTAGTAGTATTTATTAGTAATTACATATCTGTTTTATAAATAAACGCATACTCTAGTTCTCTAGTACGTAGAAATGCGTGTATCGAGGAGGTCCATGGACGTAACTAATATAGGTATACGAATTTATAAAACCTATAAACCGAAGAATAAACATATCTATCACATATGTATGTATATATTATATATGTACATAATATGTATCTTATTATATTTACCTCAGCCGTGATTCGAATCTAAGATCCAACGTTTGTCAGGCAAATTTACTACGAACTTAGGTATAGTTAATTTAAGATACTTCAACATCACTCGTTTCTGTACCATTGATATCCAGCTCAAACACATTGCTTTTCTCTTATGTTATTAATTTATTATTGAAAATAATTGTATGAATTAAATTATTACTGTTTTTGAAATATTTTCTTTTCTATATTATATTGATACCTCTATAACATTGGCTCCCATATTTTTCGACACTTTAGTTTTTTTTTATTCTGTTGGTTTTACTTTTTTCATTTAGCTAGAAAAAGAGGGAACTCCTTTTTAAGAATTAGAAGAAAGTTATTCTTCGAGTAAATTACAAATGTTAGGGTTTGCTGAAGAAATTATGCTATTATGTCTTCTTTTTTAATCAACTTTGAATATAATTATCTATCTTTGTCAATTAATAAAGACGTTTCTTTCGCGTTGATAGAGGTTGTTTAAAAAACCATTAACTGTTTATAAAATTATCAAAAATTTTATTGGGCATACTGATTTACGTATTTAATCTGTTTCAAGGTATTATGATTATAAAATGACATTTTAAAGAAAAAAAAATCTGATTGAAGATTCTTGACATAAATACGGCTTGAAACTATAGTATTAATTATTATAGGTACATTTATATTGAAATTTATCGTGTACTGCCTGAAAATTCCTTGCCTGTATTCGATTAAGTGATGGCAGAAGAAAAAGGTGAGGGGCCGGAGGACGTTGATACAATTGGTGTAAGTATTTATCTTACTTTTAAATTCTCAGACGACAGATCTAACGTATGGACATAAAATACCAAAATATTTGCAACTAGTTGACCAAAATCGATGAAAAGCCTTTTAGAGTTTATACCCACCTGAAAAGAAACAGGTACCTACCTACTAATGCAAAAGGCACTTTAAATAGATATCACATTATGTTCAAAAAATTGCTTAGTTTACGAGCAGAAAATATAGTCCTTTTCCAATTAATATGGAATGAGTTTCAACCCGATTTACAAACGACTTAAAGATTATAGTGTTAGGTTCCTATACGTTGTCGTTATAAAATATAATAATTTAACTCTTGTACTGAGTATTGAGAGCCTGATTGATAAATATTGCACATGACTTATTGATAAAAAATCAAAACATAAAATAGATCTCAATAACGCCTATAGAGGTAATTCTTGCGCCTGAAACACAATACATGCAATGCGTCAAACGCAAGATAATCTAATCTTTACTAACAGATCTATGTAGGGGGAAGGAACCCAGAAGGCGACCGCCATGGCGAAGGATGGGCAGTGCTGCCCAACGGAGACTTCTATCAGGGCTGCTATTGCCGTGGTATGCGGAATGGTAAAGGCTTGTATGTCTTTAAAAATGGCGCTCGTTATAAAGGTAAAGGTTTTTAGTTACTAAATAATTTTGGATGAATAAAACGTCTTTAAAAACAGCAAGCGAACTGGCCATCAGATTTTAAACTAATATCGCTACCTACTTCACTCACTCGTTGTTGCCTAAGAAATCTGTATACCTACTTGTTTGTTAAATCTATCCCATATTTTTTATCCAAGCAAGCAAATACACGAACTCAGCAACCTCTAATAAGGCCTACAATTATTATTGGTTTATCATCGTTAGACCTGGAATTGGCTCATTGGTCAAAAACGGCCTTTATAACCGCTGTAAGACGTATTGGTATAAATACCAGGTAGCTGCAATTAAGATCTTTGCCATACAAATTTTTAATTGAATCAATTTTGCCAGGAGAATGGCGCAAAGCGATGAAATACGGAACAGGTCAGATGATATACCCAGATGGGTCACGATACGAAGGGGACTGGCGTCACGACTTGAAGCAGGGTTTTGGAGCATATTACTACCCTAACGGTGATATTTACGAAGGAGCGTGGTTTAAAGGAAAACGTCATGGACTCGGGACTTACTTCTTCGCGGAGTATCAAGTCAAATTCATGGGTACATGGGTAGAAGGGGTCATTGAGGGTCCTGGTCAGATTATCTACCCACGCGTGAGATATCACGGAATTTGGACGAGGGGTTTACCCAAAGGGCCTGGCTGTTTCGTATTCGACACTAACTGCATGCAACATGGTTTCTACCTGTTGATAAAAGACCCTGCTCTTGAAGAATATGGAGAAGGTGAAGAGGAGAAAGAAGACAAGGAGCCAAAAGAGGAACGCGTGGAAGAGGAGGAAATTGAAATTGATGAAACTCTAGGTGAGTGTAATATCAACAAAATGTCAAACAAGTCACCTGATGGTAAGAATTGGATATTTGACAGTATTAAAAATAAGCTTTCTGTTATAGACATCTCTACAATTACGAATTACAAAAACGTTCGGCAGTTAAATCACTTAAAAATAACTATGATTTTATCCAAAAGCCCATAATTCTTACACGTCAGTCACGTGATACAAAATGATACAGATTGCGTCGGGTCTACAATGACGTCACTTGCTGGTAAATATCAGTTCAACACTATTTTCTATTTCACGATTAAATAACGACACCGAAGGCATGAAGACACCATATTGTACATAACAACTTTTTGTAGAATCTTCGGCTACTAAATAATGTTAAATGGGTTTTAAAAACTTTTCAAATAGCCTATTGCCGCCAATGGACACCAGTAACACCAAAGATATCACCAATGTATGGCCGGTTGAGTAAACAGAAAACCAGAACAAACACCAGAAACAGAAAATATTTATATTCAGCGACCCATAGGAGGCAGTCAAATCCAAACCACCTCAACCATAATAATAAAACTGCACATTCATAGCCCCGCACTAGGATACCCCGTGTCTTGGGTGCCATGGACAAAACAGAGAGACAATTACACACACCCAGACCGAGTACAGAAATTTAAACTCATCATTCAAATTTCCGCCTCTGGGAATCGAACCCAGGAC